>JAPDSC010034197.1:582938-609369 GCA_026290005.1 Latrodectus geometricus | reverse complement strand
AAGAATACAGATGAAAATAAAATAAATAATGGTTGTGTGTTAGAACGTTCTAATGTCATTTTTTAATATAAAATAGTTACGAAGAGACAAAATTGGTTAAATTTAGTCACTCTGGTTCAACACTTTTTGGGGTTGAATCTAACCTTTTTTGTTTGCAGTTGTTAGGAATTCAATTTTACTGTTGTCAGTAGTAGTTCGATGAAATGTTTCTGTTTACATTTTTAAGTTATCAAAATATTTTTGATATGTAGCTTCAATTTGTAGACCATATATGAAATAAATGACATGTTGTCTAATGTTTAGGTCCTCCACCGTAAAGTCCATGTCCTCCTCCAAGTCCTCCGCGTCGTCCCGTCTCTTCAAGAGGCTCAAGCTGCTTCACCAGAGCTGGAAGGGTGGTCTGCGCTCCAGCAACAACAACGCCAGCGGCAGCGAGGACAGCGGCGTCACCAGGGATAGAGGCCTGCCCAGGCAGCACTCTTCCATTTCGGACTTCCACCTGTATGAGAGGGTGAGGGATGCCAGGGGATACCAGCAACGGGCCAGCTGGGGCAGGTCTTCCATCAGCACAGAGATCTTGGATGACGACGGATACGTCACCTCCGACTTCGGCGGCGATGACTCTTCTGCATACAGTTCCGTCTGCTGACGACTGGTCGCAAGATATCCATAAGAATAAACTACGGTTGTGGTTCCTGTCAACTGGTGAAGAGAACTTCCTTTTATAGTTTTCGGAAAAAGGATCTTATGTCCTCAACGGTGTCTTTCACCTACATCGGACTAGCTACTCAAAATCAGAGAATGTCCAATTTTCTTATGCCTGCTGGTGTTCGTTTCCATCTTAATGTGATATCGAAATGGGATTTTCGTCTTTAAATTATCGTGAGTTACATATCTGCATACAGTTGGGAGATTGTCTCTCAGAATGCTTCCCGATATAATTTAAATGAAATAAATCCTTGAATATTTAGGTATTTACTAGCTGCGTTGTAAAGGAAAAAAAAATAAAACTTGTTGACTAGGAAGCTTACTTTATAAATGTTGTGAATGTTACCGCTGTATTTCATTAGACGTGAAACATTGAAAATCTGCTTCCACGGGAAGCGTTGTTATCTGTTAATCAAATGAAAGATTTCTGCATATTAAATTGTTTTTATATCCATTGGACGTGGAAAAATAAATTGTTTATTGCTTTGTCTCAAGTACCAGCGAAAACTGGAAAAAAAAAGGTTTCGGTGCCTGCATATGTGATACTTGTTATTTTTTTTTTTTTATCATCTACAAAATATTCTGCAACTAATTTTGAAAAGAACAAAAAAAGAAAAGTGGCTTTATTAATAGTTGTATGTCATGGTTTTAATACATTTTAACTAGCCAGTTTTATATTTAGAATGTTTTAAAGTAGTTATTACTATACAGAAACTGCGCAAAAATGTTTTAATAAAAAGTTTTTAAGAAAATGTTTTTGTTCATTTATATAATTTTTGAAACATGGCTTGTTATGTTCATCGTATTTTACTAAAGTAAGAATTATTAGAATGAATAATTTTTATTTAGTAAAAAATAGGTTTTGTTTTTAAGTAAAATAAGTTTTGAAAATCAGAATTTAACATGATTTTCGAATTTTTTTTACATAAATAAGATTAAATGAGAGAGCGCTCTCATTCAGACATATTTGTTTGGTTATTTTTATCACTCACCTTGTAATCAAAAATAAAGATGTGACCTCTTTGCGGCTATAACTGCTGGGCTGGTAGCCGAATGCTTAGTTCTTTGGCCTTCGGTTCTATAATTCGTGGGTTCGAATCTCACCTAGGGATAAGATGTTTGTATTGATTCAAAATTGATTTAAACTTTGTTGATCCAGGTTTGATTATCCTTCATGTGCGCAAATAAAAAGGTTGAAAGCCAAATATGGACTATCTAATTACTTGGCCAACAAAATTCACTAAACCAATCGACTATAATGACATTAGATTTTCATTTACAATCTTTTCACTTTTTTTATGATTGAATGAAAAGGATTTAAATTTTGTAAGCAATGCATTTAGGAATATAAGTTATAGATTATTTTCATAAAACTAAAAGCAAATTGAAATTTTTTCAGATTCTTTATGAAATATTACTTAAGCAATTGCCAATAAAATTATTAATATTTGCAATGCTCAATGAAAGAGAATATAATGTAACTATGTTTATCTGTAGGTGGAAATAGGGACTATGAAGTTTACGGAAAAGAATTCCACTTTGATACATACAAAAAAAAAAAAGTCAATAATCAATAGATACAATAAGTAAATTTATGTTATCCTGATTTTATTTATGTTAAACTATGTGTAACCATACACAAATAGTTTTCAAATTATAAAGAAATTAAAAAGAATATAATAAAAATAATTATTTTAATTATTAGATTGTTACGGAAGATATCGATTCTAGTCGTGTAGAATGATTCAAGTACCCTATATCATTATTACTGAATATAATAATCACGTAGGTACACAAAAAGAAATTTAATATTAATGACTCATTTTAATCCTAAGAAAATATTCTTGAAAGAAAAAACACGTTACGCATTTCAAGAAACCAAGTGTTTTTTGAATTAAATAAAAGGATTATGATTGTGGACAATATCTTCATTTTTATAATTATAATATCGCCCAAAGTGACGTTTACATGATCTCAATTGTTACGAAAGAAACAATCACTATGGCTAAAAAGATTTTTAAAAAATTTTGTTCGTAAATGGGAATTGAAATTATTACGTCTGTGGAACTGTTTTAAGGACCAGACGCTAGTTCGTAAAGTAGATATTCGTAAAAAGGAACATATCTACTGTATTTTATGAAAACTTTAAATAAGCCAATACTATTTATTACTTGTAAAAGTTTAAATATACGATCCTTCACACTTTCCAAAGTTAGGAGAAATAATCGTGACACTTCAACTCCGAAATTAATTAAAATTTTCAATTTTCCGTTAAGCGTTCTTTTTTGAAAACTGCTACTGAAAAAGTTCTTCAGTTTTATGGCACAAAAAATGCACTTCCAACTTTCTTTTAGCGGCGCTCAATGAAGAATTAAAAATTTAAGCAATAAAACACACATGGCATAATAATGCAGAATTGATATAAAAAAAAATATTAGAAAAATTGAAACAGTTCTAGACACTTTTGAAGTTTGAAATAGGCATACTTGAACATTCTTAATCCATTTACTTTACAGAAAACAGAAGTATACGAAAGCAGCAGCATTGAAAATGTGATCTCTGTTGAAACAAATACATTTCAGTTTTTGAAATAATTGTTAGTTATCTGTTACTGGCTGATCTTTCAAGTAAATAATTTTAAAATATACGTTCAGATTCAGAATACTGTTTCTGAAGTTGCAGTAAGCAAAGAAAATACCCCATTGTTCTTTAAACGCAATCCAAGGAATGAATTTTCTTTTTTGAATGAGGTATGAAGGATATTTCATTAAATGATGTTTCTCCAAACAAATCTTTCAATAAAATGAACTCGAAATTCTGGTATTTTTTTATGAATACTCCAAAATTTGCATTAGAAATGTTAGCAACATGGTGTATACAGTTCAGTAACCCCGGAACAATGAACGAGATAATATTGGCGAGAAAACTCTTTAAAAAAATAAATAAATGACTTTAATTTAAAAATTTAAATTTTTGTCAATTTCGAATTTTTTTTTTTATTATTATTATTATTATTAAACTCAGGCATGAAAAGGGAAATAAGTGTTTGATATCAATTTTAAAAATTAAATTGCGATATTTATAAGAATAAAAGTATCGTTAAACTAATTGCCTGTATTTTTTTTAAAAGTAAGTGTTCCATTTTTCAGTAAAATGTAAGAAAAAAAGTTGGTGAAATTATTTTTGGTTAGTATAGAAATTATTTGAAGTACCAAATTTATTTTAATGTATTGATAAAATGATTTTAAACTAATGAGCATAAATAGATGAAGCAGCAGTTATACCATATTTAATTGTAACTCGCAGAATACAATTACTGAGTTTTTTTTAATAAATATATGTATTCAAATATATACGAAGTTTAGTTTTATTTTGCTGTGAATAAAATGGAATTTCTTAATCAAAATTGACTGTCAGTTTCAATTACTATTAAATTTGTATATTATTTGCAAAATATTGAATAATTGGTGAAAATGTTCTTTGTGTACTCTGCTTTGCTCGTTTTCAAAAACATCGTTTCTATGGCGACGAAAATGAAATACGTGTTTTTAAAGATTTTCACTTTTACGGCAAGGAAAATAAGTTTCTTTTACGAATTGTGTAACAAAAATATACTGGAATATTAATAATTATGTTCTTATTAATATTTTAGTTTTTTAGTAAATATTTGTTTTTATTAATTTTTCAAATTCTTTCCTCTGGAGGTTGCCATAAAAAGGCATTACGAATAAAATAAAAGTCCACACCATGCTTGGCAGGTTTATCGCCAAGTTGGCGAGGAAGGGGACCCAAACTGCAATTCAACCGAATAATTTAATTGCTATACTTACCAATTATTTTTTATCGAAAAGATATAAAATTCTTATTGGCAGGATTTTTAGTGGTAAAATAAAAGAACAAGTATTTAAGTCAAAGTAATAGTCTGCAGTAACCTAGAAGGCTTAAATGTCGAGAAGATAGCATGTTCGGTGTTTAACCGATTGATTGTAAAATAAATAACTATACAGTCCAATTTCCGCTTGTGAAGCGTCATCAATTCTGGTTTAATATTACGAGGAAGTTGGCTCAGAGAAATAGGCACCTGGAAAAATACTAATATAATTTTCACATGTTGTACATTCATAGCTTTTGGAAAACGAATTCACATACGGCGTGGGTTAATTTTAAGACTGAAAGAGTTTAACAAAGATAGACGCATATTTTAATCCCAAACTGGGGGTGAAATATTATTTTAACCCACCACTACCGAAAGCGGGAGAATGGTGGCAAGGATAAAAATTTACTGTATGGTCATCCTTGGTGGCTTTTTCAGAAGTCTCGCCATTTTGCACAAGCGAGATCTTGAAAAAAAAAATTGAAAAATATTGCCTGTGAGAAAAATGGGTTGCCATAAAGTATTATTTATCGTCAAGTATGGAAATATTGCGCCAAGGGTGATCATACAGTAAATCTGATCTGGCGACAAGAATTTTCTCCACCTGAAATTACGCAATTTCACGTTTTGAGTACCGTGATTTCGAACATTTATCAACATATCACAATCATGCTTTAGACAAAATTCTAGAATGTTAATTTTATGTAATTTAGAGAAGCATATTATAAAATGTGTAACAAAGTATAAAGTAAAAAAACAACGCTGTTTATATTTTGTTGGATCATTTAAATATACATAATCGTTTTTTATAATTCTTTTTTAAATTAATCGAGGAATATCGCTAAATCAATAACGTGAATAACAATTTTTTTTTTTTAAATAACAGGAATTTTGGAAAATTCCTGTTATTTTTATTTTCTTTAACATGTGATGCACATTACATATAAGCATCTAAATTTTTCATCTTTATTTCAAATTTAGAATTATAGATATAATAATATGAACAATAGAAGTACTTACTTTACATCTTTTTCTCAATGTCTTAATTTTTCTTTGGAATCTGTCTATACATCGAATCCTTTCGCTCACTTAAACTCATTTTTATCTCGTTATCTAAATACAAGTACAGAGTGTCGTACTCTTTCATCTGAAATATTCACAATAGGAAAACTTGACGTTATTGGCTATGAGACGCTGCGGCTGTAGCTTGATTGTGGCGAAACTCATTTTTAAAAAGAACACAGCTGCTCTTATATTCATTTTAGAAACAAACTATGACGTAATATTTAATTATTGTATCGATTTTTTTTTATTCCAAGCAATCGCTTATAGAATAAAAATCGTTTGGTTCTTGTATATTAAAAAGAAAATTTCTTATACCTCATAATACATATATATACCTCATAATTTATTTATTTTTAAAATATTTGATCCATGAATATAAGAAACTTTTTTTTTATTCTAATTTTAAAAAATTTATTTAATTCCCAACTTGTGAAAAAATTTTCTCTGAAAATATATCATTTTAATTTATTTTGATAACATTTTGTTTCACTTTCCTTTTCATTTTTAAAATTCAACTTAGTAATATTGGTTGTCATAAAATGGCAATCCATAAACACTCAGTTCGAAGTTGTCTATGTTAAGGAACCCAGTTAGGGGGTTTTAATCTACTGTGATTTATCTATGAATTTCGCTTTTGATGATGGGGTGGATCCAAATAGAATTCAACTGTTTTATTGTTTTGATTTAAAAATTTATTTACCCATTCAAATACTATTCAATAAAATTGTGCTATTTGAAAAGATTAGAATATCAGGAGTCAAGTTTTTGCTTTCAAAAATTTCAATATGAAATTTTATACTTTTTTTGGTACAGCTACCGTATAAACCCTTTGGATTTTTTTTTTATTTATTACTATTATGTTTATTTGTGGCCACGAAAAAATATCGTCAAGCTGTGGTAATTGTGACGCAATAAATTCTTTTCTGATCCTTGATTATTAGAGCTTACGGCTCTAAATAATCAAATTAAACAGGATAAATGATAAAAGTAAATATATTTCTGAAATATAAGGACTTTAAAAAAGGAAAGGAAATAGCATTACCTTCAAAATAACTTTCATTGTTGTTGTTGTCGTGTGCCAGCCAGGCTGGCAATATGGGGTGCGCTGCTCCACTTTTCCAACTGAACCATATTTGGTGTGGAGTCCGACTTCCTCAGTACACACATGCCATAGGGAACCGTTTATAGGGTAGGCAACCATTCACACACAAAGAAAGAACGAAGACAAGAAAGAGAGAGAGAAAGTACATCCATGCCTGAGCCAGGATTCGAACCCAGGTCCCACCCATTTGTAGTCAGGTACGCTAACCACTAGACAGGTTGGGCAGCAAGAACTTTCATTTAAATTCATAACTAAAACTGTGTTCTAAAATTCCCTCACTTTGACGTGAATACTGGGGTTGTCAAAATAGAGTGTTGTAATTTTAGCATTCTTGATTTCATAAGACGATATGACGTACATAACAAATCTACGTTATTAGATTAACGATGATATCTGCAAAAACATTCGTCAAATTCAAAAGTCCGCCAAAGGGGATTATACAGCAACAGTGCATAATATTCCCCTAAGTTTAACTGTTTGAGTGCTGAAGAGTTTTCTTATATATAAGCTAAAAGTGCGGAATGAAATGTGTAGTAATTTAATTAACAAAACAAGAGAAACGCTATCGCGCTTCCTCACATTTTTGGCGCATAACAAGCGAAGCGCGACAGCTCTTCGCCGCACTCAAACGGTTAAGAAAAGCGTGCTTCAAATTATTTTTTTTAACCAAAGCGCAATACTAAATTTAAAACTTTTAAAGCATGCAATTAAAATGTCTTTTATACATTGGGGCATGCAGAGTAGGATTTCAGTGAACTTTGAGCTTGTGTGTATAAAATGATTGAAAGAAAACGCAGCGGTACCATTCAGCAACCCCGTTTTATTGAATGAACCCGTTTTGCTGCATAGGGTGAATGCTGATGAAATATAAGAACATAAATTTTTGAAAATAAAAATATTAGCAAAAAGCTTTAAAGTTCCTTTCTATTTTGTGATTCCTTCTTTATCATAGAAATGTTGAAATTCAGTTTGAAACTTCTACTCATGAAAATTATGTTCTGACAAAAAAAAAACTTGCTGATTTAGTTTAGCATATTCGCCGCCCATCCTGTCTAGTGGTTAGCGTGACTACGGATGGAGAGGACCCGGGTTCGAATCCCAGCTTGGGCATGGATGTCCTTTCTCTTTCTCTGTATTTCTTGTCCTTTCCTGAGAGGATGGATGAATGTGGCCCACCTTATAAACGAGTTTTTGGTGGTGTGGCGTGGGTGATGCTACTCGTACCTCCGTGACTTGGTTCACAGGTGCCCACCGGGTAACGATAAAATGAGTAGCAGCTTCCGGCCTTGTTGCAGAAAATGGGCTAATGTACTTACTTGCTCAAGGGTACCCGCCATTAGAAATAAAAAAAAAAGTTTAGCATATTCTTGTTTAAACTAAACTCTGTGCCCCATCGGGTGAAGGGGGACGGCATATCCTATATATACTTTCTTGCCAAGGGCTCTCGGATGAGAGGCAAATGGTCTACATCAGTTTTATCATGAAACAGTGTCGAGTTATTTTCTGACAAGTCCAGAACCACTCAGAATATTTTTGTGTTTGTCAATAAATATTTATAAAGACAAATTAATTAATTTTTTTCACTCAAATATTTTCACTCGGGATAATTCTTACAAGCACCACAATTTTCGTCCCGTTCTGAATCCGAGTCGTGTACAAAAAGTTTAGACGTTAGTTGGTATGTCACACATCACTTCCGTTTCTCTTCGACTGCACTTCCAGTTCTGCACCATAGACTATTTGCTTGCTGTGTAACTGTGCAGCTCCTGAGGAGTTCTTGCAAAACAGTTAATTCATCAGCATATCAAAAAAAGTTGAATTTTTAATTCAAGCCTTATGCTATCGTTTTTTAGAATTAACATACAAAGATTTATTCTTAGAAGAATAACTTTATTCTTTAATAATTTATTTGAAATGCCCAGACAATTGGTATGACGCCATTAAATCTAACCTTGTATCACGAGGGGCATAGGGAATGTGCTATCATGACCCCGAATTTATGTGAGAGCTCGTAATTCAGATGCAATGAATAAGCAGAAAACCCAAAGGCTTGGCCTGTCGCCTCCAAAGGTATCATTTCATTTGGAGGACATTGCAACCACGACCTATTTTAGGGGCCACACTCATTATTAGCGAATATGATGGATCTTCGGCTGGATCGGGATACGGATTCATTACTATAAGATTTCTAGAACGATGCCTTTCGCAACCTGGCCACCGCAACCAAGATGAGTTACTTTCAAAAGTATGTTTTAGCTCGTACGCCTTCTATTTATTATCAAAAAGACATATGGTTTAAAGATATGGAATTAAGAAACTGAGTTAAATGAATTCGTCTCCTTGTTTAAGAGACAACACCATACTTTCATTTGCATTACTGCACCTACAGTTGCATATAATTAATATACCACTACAATGTCAATAGCCGGGCAATTGAAGAATTTTTATAAAATCGTCGATGTTTTCGATTTCTGGGAAGGATTTCAACAGCGTGTCGATTGAGAGTCGATAAAACAGTCTTTTTTAAAAAACACAAGACTTATTCGTAGTAAATTCAATAGGTTACAGTAAATTCCAACAGTAGGAATCGCAATTACACAGCTTCAAATTAACTAATACAGCAGGGAAAACAGCTTCCAATCACAGAAATCTCAAATACCTCAGACAATCAACAGCTTCTATGCATTAAACTAACATTTCTTCACTAACTTCTATGTCGGGCGGTGGTATTTATTTCGACTTGGAATGAAATCAACTAGTTTCGCCAAGCTTCTGGGTGGTTCTAGGCTGTCTCGCTTAGTACTGATCCTAGAGCTTCGGTGATGGATTTTATCAGAAGTATCTATTTCTCACCAAGAATCACGCCAAGTAATCGCCAATTCACCAAATCTTTATAAATGCCATTTTTTAGGTACAATAAACCTAAATTGCGCAATGTTTGCTCAAAATCTGAGTATTTCCGATCTGTCTGAGATATTTTAAGACCAACAGAATGTTCACTTGGTGAGATGCACGCCATTCTCAACAGTTTCTTTCCAATCATCAGTTTAGCAAGTCAAACTGCTGCCAACTTATGCCTGGAAACCCTATGCCAGTGGACTTTAAATACAATCACTCGAGAACATTCACGGACTTGCTTTTTCTCATCTCGCTGGCTAGCCACATCCCTTAAGGACCGTCTTCTTTGATTCTTAAGTTTAAATGTTGAGACTTACTTGTTAATGTTCTAAATAAAAGGTTGTGTTTAAATAAGGCATGTCTACGTTGTTATCTTTACACTTGTTATTTAAATGAGAAAACTTCGAAAATCCCCATTGATATACCTTGACAGTCGTGTTTATAAAAATTAGATCGAATTTTCTGAAAAAACTCAAACCTGAAACTCTTTTTACATCCTAAAACCATGGTTAGTCTCTAGCCTTCAGTTCAATAGTTCGCGGGATTAAATCACTTTTTGGCATGGATGTTTATAGAAGTTCGAAATTTACTTTAAACTGTATGCCCGATTAAAATTATCCCTCGTGTCATAATAAAGTGACTGTTGGGTGATAAACAAATCAGACTATCCAAAAAGAACATATCTACCATTATGCCAATTTATGGTATCGTCTCATATATAAATTAATTTCAATTATACTAATTTTTAAGAGTAATAAGAATATGTTAATGAAGTTGTTGATGTTTATAAAGCTCTTCATTTCATATTTGCATATAAAGCTGTTAAAAGTAATTATCAATGCTTTAAATGCATAAATTAATAAACATTAGGAGCATAAATATCAAATCACGAATTCGTAGAAAATTGCAAAACTATCTGCATGCGTTGATGAGTGATTCTTAATTTGCATACGATTCGTAGTGTTTATTGAATAAACAAAAGAATTTTTGATCAGAATCTTGTGTTGCTATGGAAACTAGGAACGAGTCATTCATTCAGTGGAACGATACGAGTTTAGTGTAATTTGTAAGCCATTTAAAACTCAAGAACAGTTTCAGTCAGTCTACCGTACATCTTTCCCCGATGACAGTCACCTTCGAAGACGACAAAAAAATGGACGGTATTTCTTCAAGGTTGCCAGCACAGCTATTACGTATTCTTCAATTTTCCATTTACTTGTCTCCTAATCGCACTTGTTACGCCTAAGAGATGAGATTTCATTTTTTTTCCCTTCGTGAGCACGCAGAATGAGAAAGCATAACACAAAAGAAACCTCCCCGTTGATGACAGGCTGTGTGATGTTTATTTAGATCTTCAACTTGAGGAAATGCAAGACAGGAGAAGAGAATGAGCGAGAGGCAAGGTCGAGCCCGAAAGAATAGGAAGATTTTCTCCGCTTTAGAACAAAGCTTTAATGAGTGACAGTGAAAATTACAAAAGGGAAAAAAAAAATAATAAATAAATAGCTCCTTCGCTGCTTTCTTTCCCAATTTTCTAAGACATTACTTTCTCGTGTTGTATAGATGACATAACCCGCGACACGTTTGACGGCTTTTGTTGTCATCTTCTTTTCTTTCCCCCTCGCTGCAAGTCTCGATGGCTTCACCTCTGATGGAATCTATTCCGAGTTCAGACTTGCTCATTTCGGCTATCTGACAAGCTATTCTCATAATTCTAGCATTCTTTTTAATTTTTTTTCCT
Organism: Latrodectus geometricus; assembly: GCA_026290005.1. Taxonomy (NCBI): domain Eukaryota; kingdom Metazoa; phylum Arthropoda; class Arachnida; order Araneae; family Theridiidae; genus Latrodectus; species Latrodectus geometricus. The sequence goes on along the minus strand of JAPDSC010034197.1, from coordinate 597,981 downwards.
CACAGGCATTTATGCCATTAATGTTCTTAAGAGTTCAATTGCACTGTTGAAAAGCATTTTGTATCTCATCCGTTAAGATTCTCTTTTCTCATTCTTGCACATCAATTTTGAATTGAAATGTTTGCCTTCTATAAGAAACTACATAAAGATACTGTAAGCAATTTCATAAAATATTGTTCAGTCAAAGTTGAATATGTACATATAACTTTGTCTGAATAGTATTTCATTAGATTTCGCTTTGCTTATTCATACAAACCATTTCGTCATCATACATATATAGTAGGTAGCCTTCACTTCGCTTATTCGTAAACACCAACTTTTTACCAAAACTGTGTAGCAACCAATTTTGCACAGAAACGGTATTAAGAGTTGAAGAATTTCGTAAAATATAGTCTCGACAATAATGCGTGACATCATGCAGCTTTCATTTCCTGATTCTTACACAGCAGCTTCGTCATATGTAGCAGGAAACCTTTTCTTATTTTTAAGGGAAATTGGTTTCCTTAGATTTATTTAAATTTTATGAATTTTATTTTACTCTCGTTTATTTATACTTTTTCAGATTTTAAAATAAATATATACATTTATTTTTGTATTTTAAATTATTAATGTTGAGTTTGGGTTCTATCTAAAATTATAAATTTTCTTTAATGTTTAAATTTTGGCGCAGCTTGTCCTTTTTGGACCTTGCGCCACACACCAACCTTATGTAGCAGGTAGCTTATTCTTTCGATATAATTTTGTACTGAAACTGTCTTATTTTGAACAGAAATTGTATAAAGAATTAGTATTTCTCGTAAAATATTGCATTGACAAGACAAGAACATCATGCACACAAAGCATGTATCTTGCATTTCAATTGTTCACCGATGTCGTATCAAAACTAACGTCTCTCTCTCTTGTACAATAATCAATTTTCTAGAGAAACTGTATAAAAAATTGGTATTTTAAAAACTTCGTAAAATATTGACAACATTTTTTTATTTCTAATGCTCTGCTGCTTTAAGATTTCCACCTTTCAGCATTACAAGAGGCGGAATTAGTAGCAACTTATTTCGTGGGGCACCCAGTAAGTGGGTCTTTATAATTTAGAACAAACAGAAGATTCCCTATGGTATCATGGTTGGTTGGGTTTTATGGTGCAAGGTCCAAAAAGGAAAAGCTGCGCCAACCCAAAAGTATCATTTTACTTGAAGGACCTGTTTAACATGATCCAGGCTCCATTAGAGTATCTTCTGCAATTGACCACCAGGGATCTCCGGTTGAGTTGGGATTTAAATAACTATATTCGATAACGAAAAAGTACGAACGGGACACCAGGGCTTATATTGCCTAGCTAAGGACAATTTCATACTGGAGGCCTACAACATGTACATGTAGGCCAAGAAGATTAAACTGTACAAATAAATCTAGGAGATTTTATAATGTTATTGAAACTGTTACTTTTCGTAATAAGTAACTCAAACTTCTTTTTCTGAGATCCTTTTTTTGTGCAGTTTATGAAAATTTGATTTTCATTTACACTCAAACCTATTTTTATGTGGAGCAGCATGAATATATTAAAATGACAGAAATCTTCACAAGTAAAGCTATCAAAAATACGTTTCCGCTGCAGAATTTCAAAAAATATCTTTTATACGATAATAGGGACAGTATAAAAAAATTTAAGCAGAAAATAAATCAATTCGAAATAACTGGAAATTGCCTTTTAAACAAAATCAAGACACGAGGTTAGAACATTCAGGATAGCAATAATCTGGTAATGCAAAGTAGAAAAGCCAACTTCACGAAAATTTCGTCAATTACAGTAATACCCCGCTTAACGCTGTTTCGGTTTAGCGCTCTTTTATTTCAACCCGGGGATTCAACGAATTATTATGCAGCGATAGGTTTCAAATACATATCCGAAAGAGTGTACTTGTGTTTCTTATTTGGTGCGGTATTGTACAGACATATTTTTATTATTGGAAACATTTGTTGACATTGTAAGTAGGTATTAATTTACATATTTAATACTATATTACAGTGTCAAATATTTTGATCTTTAGTTTTTACTATGGGTGATAATGAAAAAAGAAAAGAAAGCAACCAGAAAAAGCATTTCACTCAAAACTAAAATGGAAGTGATTAGAAGATTAGATTCTGGTGAACGTCAAACTCTAATTAGTGCTTCATTGAATTTGCCAACTTCAACAATAAGGACCATCATGAAGAATAAAGAAAAAATACTGTCATCGGCAACTACAACTACGTCAAGCTCTGCAACTAGAATTACCCGTTTTAGAAAAAATATCATAGAGGAAATGGAAAAACGACTGTCTATATGGATTGACGACGAAATTGACCGCAATATGCCATTAAGCCAATCTATCATAATGGAAAAAGCTAGAAGAATTTTTAATTACATTCAGGCTGAGACAATTGACACAAGTGTAACTTTCGTTGCTAGTCGAGGATGGTTTAATAGAATTAAACATCGAAATAACCTCCACAACATAAGGATTACAGGAGAAGCAGCAAGTGGTGATACAAAAGCGGCGGCTGAATTTCCAGCGATATTAAAAAAAATAATTGAAGAAGGTAACTATCCTCCAGAATTGGTTTTTAATGTTGATGAAACAGGCTTGATTTGGAAAAGAATGCCGAAACGAGCATTTCTATCCCGTGAAAAGAAACGGGCACCAGGATTTAAAGCTGCAAAAGATCGCTTAACCCTTCTACTAGGTGGTAACGCAAGCGGAGATTTTAAATTAAAACCATTACTAATTTACCATTCCAAAAACCCAAGAGCGATGAAAGGCATATCTAAATCAACTTTACCTGTAATTTGGGAGTCTAATAAAAAATCATGGATAACTGCGAAAATTTTCCAGGCTTGGTTCACTGAACATTTCTGCCAATCTGTTAAACGTTATTGCGAAATTAAAAAACTTGAACAAAAAAAACTTGTGTTAATTGATAATGCTCCAAGCCACCCAACAAATTTATCAGACTTAACAACATGCATTCCAGTCGAAGTGGTTTTCTTGCCGCCTAACACAACTGCCTTAATTCAACCAATGGACCAAGCCGTTATATCAAATTTTAAGGCTTATTACTTGTGGCGAACCTTTAAGCAAATGTTTGAAAAAACAGACGGAGAAGAGAACCAGTCCATAAGAGAATTTTCGAAAAACTACAACATCGTGGATGCTGTAGGAAACATAGGCCTTTTTTGGAATGAGGTAACAGAAAGATCTTTGAAAGGAGTATGGAAAAATATTTGGCCGAATTAAAGTAAGAGCGATGACGTTGGACACTCTGTCAATGTGGATGAAATAGTGGAAGAGATAGTAAAATTAACGAAGCAAACCGGTTTTGAAGGGGTAAATGTAAAAGATGTCGAAGAAATAATTCAAGAAGCAGCGGCTAGTCTTTCTAATAATGAGCTCAAGGAATTAACTGAACAAGAAGAAAACAAAAATGTTGACAGCAGTGATTCAGAAGAAAAGCAAAAATAACTTTCGATGGCGTTTGTAAAAAGGAGTTTGTCTACCATAACTGAAATAATGGATCAATTCATTGAAAATGATCCGAATTTTGACAGGAGCTCAAAAGTAAGGCGTGGTGTTAGAGATGCTCTATCCGTTTATGAAGAACTTTTAAGAGAACAATGCAAAAGAAAAAGGCAAACAACATTAGATGCTTTTGTCACAAAAAGGCAGAACACTGAAAACGCGGAAGGCTAACTAAATATGACTGACTAGAATTTTATTTGTTTTTTTTTTTTTTTTTTTTTTTAAGAATATTCGTTTTTTTTATTTTTGCAAGAAATAATAATGTGGTATTAATTTGGGCCTTAAGAAACAAATGTTTAGTTTTATTAAAAAAACATATTTTTTAAATTTAATACCTAACCAATTTCCTAGCCATCTTCCCCTAACCCCAATATTTACATGTAAAGATAGCCTCGTTTAGCGCTGTTTCGCATTACGCTCCACTTTGATGGAACGTATCCCCCGCGTTACGCGGAGTCTTACTGTATTTATTAAAATTTCTATTTACAACTCAGTATCATACAATTCTATCATATAATTCTAAATATCAGAAATCAAGCAATTCATTATAAAATAATTAAAATAATGATTCTTGGGATTTTTTGCCGAAATCTTTGTTGGGTAATGGAAAATTTTATTTTTTAATAAAGAACATTCGTTGTCGCGCAATGATTATTGAGGCAAAATAAAACCAAATGTTTATTTTGTAGCACCAACTATTAAAATGCTACCACTATTAAAAGAAAATAATTGAGAACATACAGTGTCAACTGGCAGCGAGCGATGATCGATTATGACAGATGGATATCACAAGTATTTCTCTAACTAATTGCTGAAGTATTGCCGAGACTACATATCAGAAAGAATTCATAAGCAATTCTCGATTCATATTCAGCGGTTAACTGTGACTGACTATCTTCAAATTTGCTTGCTGTTGCTACATACTCCAAATAATATCAATCAAAATTTCGAGCTATTCCTTGCTGTCCAACAATCGAAGCTCGTTATCAATCATAAAATTGATATAAATTTTAAGATCAGATGTTTTGCTTCCTGTTTCATATTAACTTACCAAAGACAAATGATGTTTATACAAATTGTATGATTCTCATCATTTTCATCTTGGATTCGAGTTGAGTGTGAATTTATTATCGATCACTAACGGGTTAACACAGGACAAAACATTTATTCACTTAATACAATACAATACAAGCATATATTTCCGTAACATATATTGTTTACATTAGACAGTGAGCATATATTGATTACATTTCAGCTTGTCTATAGATTGTAGCGATACCTGCTCAAAAACTAAAGTTTCTTATAGAGATTTCTCTCTAATCCTGACACCTCCATCTTTAAGGATATGATTGCGTCTTTCAAATACAAATCAAATATAATCAAACAAATATAATCATAACGTGATTTAAAATAAACACAAAATATAATCTCAACATATAATGAACATTAGCTCTAATGACAAATTAATTTAGCAGCATAAATTCCGTAAAACACAAACATACACTTGCATAAAATGATGTTTTGCATTCAGCATACACATACATAAAAATTTTAAAAAGAAAACTTATAAAAACATTTACGAATTATTTTTTATTTTTAATAAACTTAAAATAAAATAAAATAAAAATAATATATATATATATATATATATATATATATATATATATATATATATATATATATATATATATATATATATAAATTATTAAATCTTTAATTATAATTATTAAATATATTAAATCTTTTTCAATTCTAAAAACAAAATCTTATTAACTTTTTAATACCAGAAAAATATAATAGCATAGAAAACTGAAAAGAAATATTCATTAGTTAAATTAATTGATAAAAAGCTCAATTGTTTTTCCAGTGTTCGGCTTTTAACCATGATAATGAATCAGCGTTTATATGGTTTTTTCCTTTCCGACTTAAAATTTTAGTCTGGAATCAATGCAAAGCTAAAGACTATCTTTGTTGTCAAGGACTTTGGGATCAGTCAGAAATTTCAAGGGATTATGATCATTTAAGAGAATAATTTCTGATCCAAATATCTAAAGTTCAAACTTCTTTAAAGCGAAAATTACTGCTTAACCCTTCTTTGCATAATGGTGGAAATTTCCATCTTAACCTATAATGCTCAAACATTAAATAAAAGAACAAGTTCACTTTAAGTTGATCTTGTTTGGATACCTTTTTAATGTCCATTGCATGAAAAGAAACGTAGCTGTCAAAAATAAACAAGTGTCATTATCAGTGCTTAAAGTTGTCTCATTCCGCTAATTGTTGTAGTTGCAATAAACGTATGATTTCGTTTATAATTTTGTTTTATTATATTAGAGTTTCTATTGCTAAAAAATTGAAAATGAGTGGAAGAAAGGTTTGTAACACGTGTTTCTGTTATTTTCCTCTTTTATTTCTATTTAGTACTAAGCTAACTTTGGATGATGATGGAAATTTTTAGCATATTGTTTTTTGCTAAATTTATACTATAAATATATACTAAGATTTTTTTAACCATTTTTCTTTTAATTTTGAACATGAATTATATCAACTTGATTTATTTCACCAATAAAGAAAAAATCCTGCAAAGAAGGATTAAGCTCTTTTATTGAATACCAATATATTTTCCTTGCACATCAGTTAGTTTCTTACTTGCAAATGCTATCGGGTACTCAATCTTTTTGAGCTCCTATGGCTCCGCATTCCGAATGAATGACGCATTAAAATTTAGGGAATAACAGTTAGGACAGTTGCAAATATGAATCCTTAAGTTTGGCAAAAGCAGTGTCATGTTCACGACCCCATACCACAGAGTTTGGGGCTTGTCGTTTCATCAAAAATCAATGGGTACGCTATTTTAGAAAAGTTGAGTACATATGCTGGATAGTATAACAATAATTCAAGAGCACTTCTGATGTTTTTTTTAGTCTTAAGGTGTTTCTAAATTCCGGGTGGCCATGACATTTTCAGTAGCAGGTTCATGTGATCCAGAACCTATGATATGTTCGGGAAACTTTATTTTTACGATTAGCAAACTCATATTTTTCAAAGTTCCCCGTAAAGTTGGCTTCATCTAAAGTCTCCAAAACGGCATCAAGATGCTTAAGATGAATATTCCAATCAGAAAAAACTGCAATATCATCAATGTAGGATTCATCATAGTCTTTATGTTTTAGAAGTAACTTGGTCATTGTTCTTTAGAAAACGGCTGCTGCATTACGTAGTCCAAACGGAAGAACAAAAGCATGTTTTCCTATGTGCGTTACAAAAAACGTTAAATCTTGACATTCAGGGTTAAGCCTTAGACAAACAAATAAGCCTATCCTCTGAGCAAATCAAACTCATATACTTGGCTTTAGATACCTTATAAATTAAGTTTGTAGCGTTTTCATCAGAAATGAATCTATTTCAGTCAACCAATCTGTATAGACGAACAGAAGACACACCATTGGATGGGCATATTCGATCTCTGAGGGAATGACGAGACCCAACAGTAAAAGATCTCTTCCATTTGTCAATCTACTTCTGCCTTCAATACTTTTGAAATGTGAAATGGCTTCTGTTTATTTGTCATGCTTCTTTCTTTTAGTTTTATGTTGTTGCTCCCCAACATGCGCGATTCTTGGAGTACCAGATCTTAGCTTGGGATGCTTCCGTAAAACTACTGCAATTCTTTATGTTTAGCTTGATCATGAGTCTGCTGATCGATCCATCATAAAGTCTCCTTCTATACTATAATTCATTTATAAAATCCTAAAGATATTTTCAACTTTGCCAAAATCTATATCAGATAACTCGAACATTATTAGATGTAGCTTTGCATTATCGGATCTTAGTGTGAACAAGTTTCGTACTACCTTCTGTAAGTTGTATATGATAACTATATTCAGTTTTCCTCTTAAGAATCATTGCGGAACCAATCCATCCAGCGTACATTTTATTTTCACTATCTCGCGAATCAAAACTATAACTCTCTCGCCTTGAAATTCTTTATGATGCGTTTTTATTGTGATAATACGCATAAGATAGCTGTCTTCCAAATAGCAGTGAGATCAGCGTGTTCAGTAACATTTTCGAGTTTCATCTTTAAAGTATTCAAGTAGTTACTGACAGATTTTGAATGTCCTAGTGGAATAAGAATCTCATCAGTCCAGGTAGTTTTCAGAATGGACCAGTGGGACGTCTGGCATAAAGCATTTGAAAAGGACTAACACCAGTAGCTACATTTGAGATCTCTCTGTAAGCCCATTGTAAATGAAATGGGCTTATCCCAATCTCTGGAATACTTTCTTTGTATGATGAAAATTATGTTTTTTAAAAATCGATTAAATCTTTCAACTAAACCAGTTGAACTCGGTTGCCCTGGGGTGGGAAATCTGGGAGAGGATCTAAGTCTCATTAAACATTTCTTTGTCAAAGTTGACGTGAAGCTACATCCCTCATCTTTAGCTACAACTTTGGGTATGTCAGTACGAGTGAAATTTTAGAGCAGTGCATCGCACGTCGACTTAGCTTTCAAATACTTTAGTGGCACAGCTTCCGGTCGTCTAGTGCATTGATCTATACAGTCTAAAACAAACTTCAAACCATGACCACTTGATTCTGAAGGGTCAATTAAGTCAACATTAACAATCTGCAATGGTTCACCAGGACGCGAAATTGGTGTAATTGAGATTTCATCAAATGGTTGCTTTTACATTTGTAACTGACAAGATGTCCTACAAATATCGTCTATTTCTTTCTTCATTCCTTATTAAAATTCATTCCATAATAAAATGAATATCGTTCTGAGAATTTTATTTCCCGAAGATGTCCTCCTCACAAACTAGAGTGTTCGAGCTCTAACAATTGTTTTCTTGGAGAAATCGGAACTACTAAATGTTCAACTAAAATAGTATCTTCATAATATAAAAAGTTATCAATAATACGAAAATTATTAACTCTTTTACGACCATCCTGCTAACAAGAAGATAAATTAGTGTCCTTTTCCTGTTCACTACGAAATTTTGCAGAATCCGACATTTTATTATTAAATATTTTAGCCTCTTGGTTTGAGCTAAAATTTTCAGATATCATAGCACAACATTTAACAAATTCGTTATTGAGATTTTTAGTTGCATTTTCATTTTTACTTTCATTTAAAATATTACTTAAGCACTCGGTTTCATTATCATATAGCATGTCTGTACTCAAATTATTTTGAAATGTAACCATATCCAAATTATTATTATAAAGCATATCCTCATTCAAACTATTATATAATGCAAATTATCAAAATAAGGATTATCTTCTATTCATCACATTTTAATTTAAAATGATCATGTAATTTACCACTTTCTTTTTCACTATCATGCAATTTAATACTATCTACAATTTCGATTTCATAACAAATTATATTAATAACATTTTTATCAAAATGTAATTTATTTACTGTATTTAAAGATAACAACAAATCGTTTGATAAATTATCAACTACTGCACATGTAATATTAATTGGTACTTCAAAAGATTTTTACAATCTTCACACTCGGTTAAAAACAAATTAACCCTTCTTTGCATAATCGTGGAAATTTCCATCATAACCTATAATGCCCAAAAATTATATAAAAGAACAAGTCCACTTTAAGTTGATCGTGTTTGGATACCTTTTAATGTCCATTGCATAAAAAGAAACATAGCTGTCAAAAATAAACATCAGTGAAACGAGCTTAAAGTTGTCTCATTCCGCTGTTTGTTGTAGTTGCAATAAACGTATGATTTCGTTTATAATTTTGTTTTATTATATTAGAGTTTCTATTGCTAAAAAATTAAAAATGAGTGGAAGAAAGGTTTGTAACACGTGTTTCTGTTATTTTCCTCTTTTATTTCTATTTAGTACTAAGCTAATGATCTAACTTTGGATGATGATGGAAATTTTTAGCATATTGTTTTTTGCTAAATTTATACTATAAATATATACTAAGATTTTTTTAACCATTGTTCCTTTAATTTTGAACATGAATTATATCAACTTGATTAATTTCACCAATAAAGAAAAAATGCAAAGAAGGGTTAATTAATGGCGTTTCGAATTCTGACCAAAAAAACATTACACTATCAGGAAGTGTTTTATACTTTTCTGGAACTAAATTGCTCTTTACTTCAGAAAAAATTTGTGTTCTTGTGTCAATTGTTACATTTATAATATTTAAATCAATTTTCAATTTTATAATTGGTAAAGGTTAAAAAAAAAAAAATGAAATTTCGCTTATTATTTTCGTACCTTACATTCAACAATTTGTCGAGCGGTCAAAACATTTTCGCATTTCACATTTCTTTTCTTTTTTTTTCCCCCTCCTTACGTGCTTGATTGCTTTGATTTGCAATTTATCATGCGGAAATTTTTTTCATAACAAATAAAGTAACGATTATTATTTTTTAACATCAGTTTTTTTCTCAGTTGGCGTCAGCGAACTACTACTTTTATTATGATCCGCATTCATATAAAAAAGAGGAGAAAAAAAGCTGCCAGATGCCGCTGTAATTTTGTTTATCGCTTTTAGTTTCAAATCATTCCATTGCGGTTTAGCTTTGTATTGGGAATGAGTTGAATCTTTATTTCCGGTACAATGATGATACTTCTAAGTTTTGCTTATTTCAGAAACAAAAAAATTGGTGAAAATGCGTTTTAGGTCCCCTCCTTGCCGCGATTTCAAAATCAATGATGCTATGGCGAAAATTCTACCGCTATTTCAAAGTGAAATTTAATTAGCGACCAATGAAAAGGCTAAAACAAACGAATAATTACTGAGCATGCGCGAGAAAACGTTTCAAATTCGTGAGTTGGCGAAGTAGGGGACCTAAAGCGCAGATTAACCAAAAAATTCAGTGACGCCGTTCGTTCTCTAATTTTTATTTCGATTTCCAAAAAATTCAGTAAATCCTCAATAGTGTGAATCCATCATCATTTTTCTTACGGGTATACTCAAGGAATACCCTTTAGGTATACACTTCATTAATAATGTACACAACAAATTTCCAAAAGTTTCGGTTTTTATGCTTAAAGAGTTAGTTATTTTATCTGTATATTGCAGGTGTCAAATATTTTTCTTACAGATATAAAATCATTTGAATTTCGAACAACTTGTAAATTTAAAAATTTCTACCTTTCCGTGTCTTTATACTGATAAATGTCCATAAACCTAGAATTAAATATTTTTATTGACGAGTTAATTTTACATTTTATATATTTTTCAAATCATTAAAACCATAAAACACAGATTCAAAAAATAAATAAATAAATAAAAAAAATAAAAAAATAACATGTAATGCGTAAACAAAAGCAGGAACATTTCCGAATCTTCTGTTCCAATATAGCTTATGTGAGTTCATTATCATAACAATCATAATGAATTCCCGTTGAGATAAGAACATTTATTATGCGTGTACTTACGATAAACAAAAGGAATAATTCCTTAAAGTTTCTCTTAACAAGTCATTTCCATTGGATAAATTTTATTCGATCACGTTGCCAATAGCAAAGATCAACTGCTACCCGGTTTGTCTTACAGTTGTTTATCCAAACCCACCATCGTTCATCCTTCAGTAAACGCACTGTTGCAACGATAACGTCGACAAGAATACTTCGCTCATCAAACAATCAGAACAACACTGATCAGATGATTCTGATAAGGGTAAACAATTGAAAGTTTAGATGTTGAATCAATAGCTGCAGAACAAACAAATCTTGTTCCTTCACTTGACTCCAATTATATTTAGAAGATAATTCTTGCAGTTTCCGGCCAGAATAAGGGGTTTTAATTCCCTATTTGAAATTGCTCACTTTGGATTTCAATCAGATAAAAAAATTGCATGTAATGAAATGTCACTGTTGTTGCACATCGCTTGCGATCGAACTTTTTATAAACACATAATTTAAAATAATAAATGTTTATTTTGCTGTTATTTATTCTTTTGTTATTTCTGAAATATCTCCTTAATATATAAAGAGGAGTTATCTCTATAGTAAAGGAACTGTAAGAATTATATTTTTACATTAGTTTTAAACATATATACTTTATATTTATATATTTAGAATTTTAAAAAATAATGTAATTAACGGGGTTTTTTCCAGCTAAGTGCAGATAAAATTTTTACTGTTTATAATTGATTTTTTAGAGACTAATCAATAATTTAATTTAAAAAAAAGTGTTTTCTTAAAGAAATTGACTAGCTCTCACTGACATTGATTTTTCCGTATTCTATTTTGGAATAAAATTGTGAAATGATTGAAACTGAAATCATTGTGATACAGTCTATGAAAAATCAACATACCACAATATTCGAATCCTTTTAGTGTGTTATTAAAGTCGTTAACAATAAAACCTTAATTCCAAATGACGAAAAGTAATGCAAGATTTAACTGAATTTTATTAAATTTCTTCAAAGCTTTGGTATTTTAAGTTATTTTTAGTGTTTGTAAATTCTGGAAAGTCTAGAAATATTATCTTACTGGAAACGACACAATTCAAAGTAATTCGGGATACAAACATACCCTAAAGGCAGGGGCAGTTGCCCTGGGCTCCTACATCATAGGGGTCCCAAAATCGTATTGAAAGTTGTCTGAGAAGAGGCAGAACCCCCCCAGGAAGTTTTTGCCTAGGCCCAAATTAAACTAAGTCGGGCACTGGACACAAAGAAGTTATTATAAAAGAAAGATTAAAGTGTAAAATTATAATTTTTTTAACGATTCATCCCAGTTCTAAATTTTATATCGTGTAGCAAAATGTCACTTCAATTGAATTTTACTGGAAAGTAAGGAATATACCTAAAAGACTGTTCTCTACTGTATATGAAAATAGTTTCAATTCCTCTGCCTTGAAGAATAACTTCTATTTTTAAGTAAATTGTATGAACTATCAAAAATTCTATTGTTTACCAAAAATGAGTTAATAAGTGATATTATAAATATGTAATAGACTGTGTTGCATGTCATTTAATTTGATAGATTTGATTTGATTAAGTTCAAATCTTTGAATTGCTTAAAAGTAAATTTGGTAAGGCATTTTTTTCTTTGATAGTTTTTGCGAAAAAGTTTCAGTAAATATTTTTTTAGAATATATCATTATCCTTTTGTGGTATTTTTCAAAACTACTCAGTTAATTGCACTAACTATAATTTATAATCTTAAAGATAGTTAATATTAAATTTATACTTAACTACACACCATGAATAAAATTAAAACTAACCAACTTCAAAAATAAAACTTTCCCTGAGTAACCCTGAGTAGCGGATGAGTCAAACTAATTATTTTGGATATTCATATCGACATGAAAAGAAAGTAGCATTATATTTCTGTTAATAATTTAGATTTAAAAAAAAAGTTTTGATATTTTTTAAGCAAAAATGCATCTATTTTTTACTTTATCATCGCAACGAGCGTTTTAGCTATCATTTTATAAGATTTACAGTATCTCAATGCATTCAAGAAAGAAAAATAAATAAACGAAATATTTGGAATAAAGGACACTGAGTATAAGCCAGTAAACTAGCTTGTTTATTAAGCAATACTATTTTAGAAGAGCTAATTTTTTTTTATAATTTTTATGAGAATAATTCAATGCAAATGAAAAATTATATGACTGCTTAGGTAGGACAAAGAAAATATACCATACTGAGAACTGCTTATTGATAAACTTGAGTTTCTGTATGATAATTAAGATGATTTAAGCAATTCTTCAATTTTCAAATTGTGTCCTTAAATGCAGAACCATAAATTTTCCTTATTTTACTTTACACCCTAATTTAGTTGTTCCTTCATTTCATTCAAGCGTGTTCATTAAAACTTTTCTTTGGATGATGGAAAACAACAATCCAGAAGAACAATGGCTCGCGCCATTTCAATTTCCAATCCTGAAGGGAGAGTACATAATCATTTCTCACACAAAAGCATTTTCAAAAAAGTTCACGTATCCACTTTTAATTTCATCTCTGCAAGTCATTAACACCACCCTCACTGCGTTCCACTCCCTGCTCCAAACCCACCCTCATTCCCCGAGTCATTTTCTGGACAAAAGAGCGAAATTTAAGTTGTGCATCTAAATTAATGGAAAGAACAGCAGCAGAAACTGCATAAAGATTCCCTCTTGTGAGTAATTTCACTTTTGGAAGATCTCGTTCGTGGTATCACACGCCTACCGGAAGGGCCTTCAAGAACACATGAAGCGCAGCTACGAAATTGAAATGAATATCCAGAGGGGTTCGCATTACTTTCCCCTTAAACACTCGCCATTTTTTTTTTAAATCAATTGTTAAGAGATGCAACTAGTAGCTGTCCCTTGCGTTTTGTAGGCCAAACTGCGAACTGGAAAGGTCAGACCGCTACTCCAAAGTAGGGTTGCATAATCCAAACGGTTTCAACAATGGATTGTTTTCAAACAGGGAAGAAGAAAAGAATGATGAGTAATTTCTTTCGATTACCAGTGATAATTGCCATAATGACTTCTGTTGGTATGAATATTACAAAAAAAGAATTGTTAAGAAAGCGCGGAAGGACTATTTGTCCAGATGCAATAAGGGTTGCGTACATTTTAAAGATATGCAGCACTGCGAAACGGATGAACTCACGATGAAGTCTTATTTCATAATTCTTTGCCATCAAGATTTTTTTTCCAAATTGAAGAAAATTAGGCATGGATATCTTTTAGAAAACAATTCGCATATTTCACTCCGTCCGCACCCATGAGTTTGTATTAAAGAACTGAAAAAAATAAGAGAATGATTTGATAATGTTTAATGATTACAGGATTCTTAAATTAATTCGGGGTTATTTAAAAGTAATGTAGGCGAATACATAATTACTTCAAAAATATAAAAGAATTCCTAAGAAATTCATATAAATTCTAATTCATTGGCCTTGTTATTTGAATGAATATGTACAATTTGAAAAGTAATTTGTTATATTTCCTGAATTAAATAAAAGCCAAATTTAATTTTGTTCTAAAAATCATTTGCTGCGTAGCAGAAATTTACCCGTATGTTATGATTAAAATTTGCATAACTGCCTTACGATTTACAAGAGTACAACAGAAAATATATAATAGACAGCAAAATTTTTTCGTGTACCTTAAAACATAAATTGTAATCACCTATAAAAATATTTATTAAAAATTTACAAATATAACAACTCACAGGAAAATGAAATACAGAATTTGACAGTTTTTCGTAGCTCAAAACTGAAAGTCCAAATATTTCAGGTGAAAATAATACCGAATTTTTCTCTTGCGTTTGCATTTAATTATTTTACAGTCCCTTAATTACTTAATCAAAGTTCACTGAATTTCTTGATCTCAGTATCTCACAATGAAACTAAACTATTAAGTTGACGAAGTTATGGCATCTTTCCTTTATTCGATTTTATAAGTCATCTACAGCATTATATGATAAAAAAATTGTCACCAAAAGCTATATATATATATATATATATATATATATATATATATATATATATA
>JAPDSC010034197.1:529783-582928 GCA_026290005.1 Latrodectus geometricus | reverse complement strand
TATATATATATATATATATATATATATATATATATATATATATATAAAGAACTAAGTCTTAAAGATCTTTAACAACCATTAGTTTTCCGATACAAGAACTGAACCATGGATTCTAGTTGTAACCTGAAAAAATATATATAATAAAGTAATTCTAAAAAAATACTAATATAACTTTAAAAAAAATCAAGAAAAAATAATTGTTTTATATTCTTTCAATCACACATTTTATACAATAAATTGAAGTTTTTAAAAATTCAGAAGCTGGCATAAATTGCAATTTGCACTGATATATACGAGGCTATCACTATTCGGGATTTCCTAATAATGATGCAGACAACGAAATCTACAATGTAAAACACTTTATTGCTGACAAACACTTTGTTCTAAGAATATGTATGCACTCCCTTTCTAAATTTACGATTTCTTTTATCGAGTAGTTAGAAAGTTCCTATTAATAACGACCTAAAGTTGCATTTCCTTTGGCACTTTGAGGACCATTAGTGGTCTCATAAATTACAGGCAAAAATATAGAATGTACTTGAGAACCTGGGATTTTTCAGTAATGGGGGAAGAAACTCGCCCCCACCCAATCAAGCTCTTCTATACAAGTATCTTGCTAACAGTGAGATCTGCGATGTCACTTCTAATAACGAAGAGAAATTTATTTTTCAATGCAATCGTCAGACAGATGTGGAACTGGTGAAGAAAAGTGTAATAAGCCAGAAAAATAACTACTGTGACTGAAGTGTCAAAGATATTTTTCTTCCTACCATTTTGAATCAATCATTTTTTTTTTTTTTTTTCATTTTAATCACCCAAAAATTTGGTGTGTGATTGCACATATCTTATTTGTCGCCTATGTGATTGACACGTCGCTTAAATGAGGTGGATATTTATACTACTACAAGCCACCCTTAGACGTTCAGCCATGAGATGGCGCGCCCTTTTAAGTGCTTCAGTCTGATCTAGTGTGGTGTGGTCAAGAGCTGAATAAGATTTTGAAAGTGCAGTTAATCGATTTGGCCAGTGAGAAACAACCAAATATAATATAAACCCTTACAACTAATTCAACTTATAATAGGATTTAAAAATAAATTTTTGTCATTATTTTTAATCATAAAGTCTGATTACTTCGTTACAGCTGAGATCATGTGTTTGTCACTTTATTTTACTCATAATTGGTCTGTGAGTGAAACAAATAATCGTTTTCACCCATCATGTTCAATATACAATTTTGCCCACCCATCCAATACAAGTCCATGTGTCAGTGGGATGAGCTCTTCAGTGAGCAGTTGGAAAGAAAATGTTGGACAATATCTTAGTGGGATCGGTTATTTCATATATTCTTGGAAATTTTATCTCTATACCACTTATTTAAAAATCAATACTTATTAAGCATTCAGTAAAGATAAACTTATTTCATGTAACACATTAAATATTAATATTTGATTGCTTAGTGCACGCAATAAATAAATCATAGTACGCGCTTGTATCTATTCAAGAAATATATGTGCATATATTTTTTGTACATTATATACATTAATATTTCATTACAAAAAAAAGTTGGAATACTGACCTATGAAAATTTTATTTTTATTTCTCAGTATTTAAAAACCATTTTATCACGTTATTAATACTTTTTATGAAAACTTCGTATGTACACAATATCAAATTTAAATCTTGGATACCTCATGTACAGAGTATCCAACATTTTAAAACTTCTTCTGTAGAAACCAATCTTTTTATACAAATTTCCAATAGATTTTAGTGTTCGTTACATGGATTGTTACGAGACAGAAATAACCATGGTTTCAAGCGATTTCCAACAATGCAAATGTTGACACAAATCATTTAACCATAGCTGAATGGTTTTGAAAACACTGCATCAATGTCTCGTTCGATTTGAATTCAAAAAGACTTTGAAGAACATTTTGTGCGTAAAACATTAATTGATCCAAGTACGCGAAAAACATGGCATCGAGGGCGTCTCAGTGAATTAAACTCTTTAAAAATCGAAATATAAATATTGTTGAAGTTCATTTTATTAATAAACCGATTCTTTATATAAGGACCAAATCATAGGTTGGAGAAGCTGTCTTCCATTGACTGGAATCATTAGCATCTTGACAATGGAACGGAAGAAAAAGCAAACTAAAAAAGGCAAAACATACACTTTGTGGTTTGTTTAAATTGGCAAGGACGATCTAAATGCTTTTTTTTTTTTTTAATTTTCTAAACTTTTTAAAAGTTATTTGAAGATAAATTATCAAATAATTTAATTTTAATTGAAAAAAAAAAGTTGTTTTTCCAAAATTTAATTTCATAGAATCAACATAATCATATTGATTCAGGGAAAACCGGTCAACGAACATGGAAAGTAAAAAAGAAATTCGATTACTCTGGATATCATTATTTTTATAATATCGATAGTAAATAAGCGAATAAAAAGCTTTCCTTGGCTAAATTCCAAGTAAAACCAATATAATTGATAAAATTTTCGTCTAGTTGGGCACCAGCATTGAAAAGGTGGAGTAAATAAGTTAAAAGAATAGTAATTTAGATGCTTCATGATTGGGAGCTGCATATAATCTTCTCTTTTAAAATATATTATTAGTTTTTACTATATACAATAATGTTCTCCATTAGCATTTTTATGCTTAAATCAACAGACATAATTTTCCTGTAATCTCTATCAAAAAAACTATCTAAGCTTTTAAAGATTATTTGATAATTGAAGTAAAGAATGTAATTTTTGAAGATAATTATGAAGGAAATGAGAATATTGTTATAGAGTAAAAGCAAATTTATTTATAGAAATTTATTGTTCGTTGCATATTTTCTTCTAAAAAAATAAACATCTAGGAAAAAGTTGCATTAGGGATAATTATAAAAAAACAGATAAAAATGAAGATTTAAAAAAGTTAAACGAAATTTTAAAAGATTGTTAAAAACCAGGGATAGCTATAAATATCGGGAACTTATAAAAACAATGATTTTGTAGACATTTTTTAGGCAAAAAGTGATAGAATGTTGATAAAATATGTCTAAAAAATATTTCTTTTTCAATGTTCATGCTTAAAAAATAATTGAAAATTCTAAATTAAAATATTGAAAAGCACGTAAAAAAATTTGGCACACTTGAGAGCGCGCTTTCCAAACTATTTAAACGCTTTTAGTACAATATATTTCTGCGCATGTTCTATTTTTTTAAAGTAAAGAATGATCGAGAAAATATGTTATGAGGCAATATGACAAATTATTAGCAAGTATGACATTTATAAGTATTTTTTAATTACTTTAAATTCTTTTCAAAACACAACAACGTTTTTTCTAAGAATTAGAGGAAAAAAGCATTCAGAAATAAAATTCAGTTTGAAAAAAGTTTTCAAAATATGAAATAAGAAAATAGTCATTCTCCATGAATATACAGTGGTAAAGGAATTTAGGAATATCCATTCGCTAAGAATATATAGCGGTAAAAGAATTTAGGAATATCCCTTCCCTATGAATATAGAGCGGTAAAAGAATTTAGTAATATACATTCGCTATGAGTATACAGTGGTAAAAGAATTTAGCAAAGCAAATAAGAACATTAATATTAAGAACATGGAACCCAAAAGAACCCATATTATTCCAGATTTAATACAATAAACAAATCATAGATTATCTTGAGAAGAAAAATATCCATGAGGTCCTATAAATACATACATGGTTAATGGAACATGTAACAGATGAAACAGCAATACGGCTATTTCATCACAGAAATAATGTGATCAGGCTTAACATTTGGCTTCTAATTTTTTCAATGCAATTTTCGACAATTAAATCGACGCCGATATCAAAAAATATTCCTTATATTATTAATTCCAAAAATATTGCCACACAATCAGATTTAGGTTATTTGTAGTATTTAGACCATTGGTGGGGGAAAAAAAACACTACAAATATATATATATGTATATTGTGACACACATAGAAATATCTGCTACTATTATTTAAAACATTGATGTTATGTAGCGTAATTTAGAAAACGACTTCAATATATGCACCTAATCGTAAAGTCAATAAAATGTATTAACAGTGGAAGTTTTTCGAAACTAGGTTATTTTTATAGAATTTTTTTTTCTAATAGAGGGCACTAGGTGATTAACCCTTCGCTACAACAAAGCCGGAAATTGCTACTCATTTAGTATTACCCGGTGGGCACATGTGAACCAAGTCACGGAGGCGAGTAGCACTACCCACGTCACACCACCACAAACCCGTTTACAGGGTGGGCCACATTCATCCAACATCTCAGAGGAGAGGAGAAAGAAATATAGAGATAGTGAAAGGAAGGAAACGTCCATGCCCAAATTGGGATTCAAACCCGGGACCAACAACCCAGGAGTTGGGAACGCTAATCACTCAGCCATTTCCGGCTGTTTATTATTTTTAATACAAAATCTTTCACTTTTAAGGACATAGAGGGGCCGCGGTGGTTAGGACGTCGTTACCAAAAGGTTCGAATTATGGCGTCGTGTTCACAAATGACACCAGAGGAGAAAAATTACTGGATTTCATTATTGCTAATAATCTCCATATTATGAACACCAACCTTCTCTTCAACACAAGAAGGATGGGACGACATCACCTTAACCTCAAACAGCGTCAATCTGCAACTTCTTGATTTAGAGTCCCTCAGCGATCACAGATATATCCAGATAAAAATTAGTAAGCCTCCAGACATACATCTTTAACTGCCACACGACTCTACAAGTAGATATTGGCACAACCTCACTACAAGAACAAATCGTTAAAAACTGCAATAGAACTTATAAGAGAATGATATATACACACAACGTAATGCCAAACTGGTGGACGCCGACCCTTGATAAAAGGAAGAGTTAAATTTCCAGAGAAGGCAGGCACAACTGGCAAGAAATGAAAATTATTCTCAACCCCTCATTTTATACAAAAAGGCAAAGGCCACTTATGTAAAAGAAGTACGGAAAATAAAACGCGCCTACTGGCGCAACATTTGTTCATCGGCATCAAACCCGTATGGAAAAATATATAAAACAACACCCCACCAACCAACCTCTTCAGCACAGGAAACACCATCAGTTTTGCAAAATATATTCTTCCCGATCCAAACTACAAATCAATTTCGTTGCCCAGAAGATAACACTGAACCTGAGCTCAGTAAAGGAGAAATCTGAAAAACTTAGTCTAAACTTTGTATGGGAAAGCCCCGGACATCGACAATATTCTCAAAACCCTCTACAAGCACTTTTTAGAATTTCTTGTAACGTTCTTTCAGATCTGCACAAGACTCAATCACTTTCCCAAACGTCTTAAATTTGGTCTAATCATTCTTTTCTATAAGGATGGTAAAAATATCCGTACTGTAAAATCCTACAGACCAATCACCCTCCTACCAATTCTTGGTAAAGTTCTAGAGAAAATGATAACAGCAAGGCTAACTTTTTATCTTGAAAATAACAACCTGCTACATGACAACCAATTTGGTTTTAGACAAGGCAAGTCTGTAGATGATGAACTCTGCCATCTTATGCACAATATTGATATTGCCAAGACCTCAGCAAAACACTGCTCAATAATTTCTCTCGACATAAAGGGTGCTTTTGATTCAGCCCCACACTACTCCATTCAGCAAGCATTAGATTCCAAGCGCTGCCCTACAAAAATCAAAAAAATCTTGTACAGCACAGAGAAGTCATCCTCAATACCAATCAAAGGCAGGTAAGACCTCAACAATCAATTGGCTGTCCACAAGCTTCTTGCAGCTATGGAATCTGCTTGCAGACGAACCCTTACAAATAAACTGGTCTACAGTGGGTAAAGACATTGATCCAGAATCACCCTACAGTCTTTTGATGATTCGTGACCTCAGCAAATTGCGAAAGGAAATTGTTGCCACAAAAGCTCTAAAGATTTTTAACCAATGGACAGTCAAGCACAAACTGGAAATTTCAGTTGAAAAATCGTACTATTTGCTATTCTCGAAACTACAAAACGGGCCTCAAACCTTCTGGAACAATTCTAAGATCAAAATAAAAGCACTGAAACTCCTGGGTGTCACTATTGATGAGAAACTAAATTGGTCACAACACATCAAGATTCAATGTGCTAATCAAGGCCTCAAGAGTGCACCAACAGCTACTACGACTGGAGGAAACCACTTGGGGCTTCTCAGAAAAACAAAGAGTCGCCTTATACAAAACTGTTGCTGAAAGAATCATTGCACACGGAGCCGTGATCTAGGGACGAAATCTTCGTGTCAAGAACCAACTACTCCTGGACAGAATGCAAAGGCAGTTCCTGTTAAATATCACTGGACCTTCAGAACAACAGCCACAGCAGCCCTCCAAGTAATTACAGGGATCTTGCTGTTGCATCTGTTCATTTGTATGGAGGCCAAGAACAAATACACCTCCTACACCACCAGGAACAATTTAATTGAAAATAAAGTCGCCAAACTCACGATCCACCCAGAAGAATTCCAAGTAGATGACTTGATTTGCCTAGAAAAAGACTTCCACTCAAATAGGAACCAAGAAGACCAACATACATACACCGATGGTTCCAAAATTGAGGAAAAAGTTGGAACAAACATTTTAGTCATCCACAACAATTCAGTTATCCACTCCGAAAAATATAAGCTAAAAGATAGTAACACTGTTTTCCAGGCCGAACTATTTGCTCTCCAGCAGGCAATCCATTGGGCAAAGCAACATAGTCAACGTTGCAGCATCTAATCCGACAGCCAAGCAGGACTCAAGGCAGTCAGCAATCCATACACCACCAGTCCCCTGGCTCGGAACATTCAACATGAGCTCAACAATGCCCAACACCTACATCTTGGTTGGATAAAAGCACATGTGGGCATATTTGGAAACGAGATTGCTGACAGTTTAGCCAAAGAGGCCATAACTCTGGAGAAACTTCCTATTGATCTTCCAACGCCACGCTCCAACTACAGAAGGGATTCCAAACAAGCAGCCAACCAAGCCTGGAAAGTTCTATGGGATCAAGCTACCACGGGCCGCCTAGTGCACCACATCCTGTCCAAGGTAAATCCAAATATCCAATCTGGCCCCGCCAACTCACTTTGTTCATCACGGGACACGGCCCTTTCCCTAGTTATCTGCGTAGGATTGGAGTTTTACTCAGTGAC
Source organism: Latrodectus geometricus (assembly GCA_026290005.1). NCBI lineage: Eukaryota > Metazoa > Arthropoda > Arachnida > Araneae > Theridiidae > Latrodectus > Latrodectus geometricus. Next base: position 575,748 of record JAPDSC010034197.1, on the reverse strand, counting down.
AACTGGGCATGTGGGCAAACTGGTAATCCTTTCAATTACGCCAAATTATGTCCACTCACCAGTTCCTGGCATTTCACTACTCCGAGCGATCAACTTCTCCAGGAATGGACTAACCTTGTCAACAACACCCATGCGAGATCCAGGCTTATTTCCATAATGAACTTCCTACTTGCCCACAGAGATCTCTGTATCCCAACCTACCATACCGAAGAGGATGATACTGAACTGGAAGTGACTTTTTCACATCCAGATGACTAACCACCCTTGATATTAAACTCTGATTAGGAATTACTTTATAATACTTATCCCAGCCTACTGTCCAAATGTCCCTACATTTATTTCTTTTTATACCTTTCTCTCTCTGCCACTTGTTTTCATCCCTTCTTTTTTTTTCTTGTAACCAACTTTACTGTGTTCATATGCTCCTAGCAGTATTTGTATTATCCTGTATTTGTTGTTCTTATAGATTATTGCCTAAACTTAAACTAATTATTGTCTAAACTTTGTTCTTATAGATTATTGTCTAAACTTGTCCATTGGGGACAGCTAGAAGCAGAGGGATATTTACCCTCCAGCGGTGTTTTGAACTGCTGCGTTTGGAGCTTGGGTCCATGGGCAACAGGGCGCTCCTCTCACGGTGACACCTTCTCTTCTTCCCGGCAGATTCCACCCAAACTGGTAAAACCCTTCCTGGGTTAGGTACAGGGAATCTTGCTGGTGTTTACTTTACTAATGGCGACTGGGGCATGTAAAATCTGTCAGTTCGCAATGTCCTTCATGTTCCCATTACAAATTAATACCTCTGGGGGTGGTTGGAGCCAGGCTTTGGGTCTTTACTGGTTCCAATCTCTAAATTGGAAGATTCAGGTGGTACTACCATCTATGAGCCAAAAGTCGTACATCCACCTTTGTATGAGGGGGCTCTATTCAAAAAACGGAAGACGCTCTCTCTCTGACTTTATGCGCCTAGTCTCGGGTGGGCGTAGCCAAGTGTCATCAGAACCAACCAACCAACTATACAGAATCGTTTGAATAATATAATACGGTGAATAATCACTCCTAGGCAAGAAACTAAACAGGCACTAGAGAACGTCACAAGCTATCAACAAGTGTCGTAATGATGGGTTTTCAGATTATGACAATTTTCATACATTGGGTCATATATACAAGAAAGTTAGACAAGGTCGATCAAGAGTCGAAAGACCACCAAAATGCTGTGTGGCTTTGAATGTATGACGTCACTGTTGCATCTAAAAAACAAAGATATCAAGGTAAACCGCATATAGACGGTTAGCTAAGAGGAGCTCTTAATGTCCGTAAACCAGTGTGTTCTCAATACACAGTTTGGCAAGACTGTAAACAGCTTTTTTAAAAAGATTGGCATCATAGCAGATTCGCCATCAAGCGATTCTAAGCGAGTTTTCCAGTTGAAAGAACATGAGACAATCATCCTGCATGCACCAGAAAAATAGATCACATTAATAACGCTGATGTGAGAAGTGATTATATGGAATTACATCAATCCAAACTTCCTGTGCTTGTACCACAGAGTGCTATAGGGACGAAAAAAAATATTCAACGTATAATGAGATTCAAGTTCACAGTAAGATGCTTTAGGAAGATCGGTAACTGCATCCCAGGATTCGGAGTTTTTGGGAGGTTGAGAATTATTCATCAATGGCTTTGTTAACAATAGGAGAGCCCAATTTGAGGTTTATATAACTACACACCCATCTACAAAACAAAAAAGAAATATGTCACATGACGCATTCTCTTTTGACCAACCTTACTCTCATTTGCATATCAGCCAACATTAAACTCACAATATTTTATCGTTTTTGCCTTTCCGCACGAAGGCTATTTAAATATTTTATTTTTTAAGAAGTAATCATAATTTTAGGCGCTAGTTGCTCCATTTCAGATTCCCTGCTGTAGACAAGTGCAATTGTCACTATTCCACAAAACATGCCTTTGATCAAAAGCATGTTTTCAGGAGAAAAACATTGATACGCCACCAGTGCTTGTTTCAGCTTGAAATATCAAACCTGGGAAAGTAATGTTGATATTTTTTGTAGAAACAGAATTATTTTATGGGCGTTTTTCGGAAACGTTTATTATCAGGCTCCAGACTTAATTTTGACTCATTAGTAAACATCAACCGACTCCATTCATTTTCTCAACAATTATTTTAATTCGCCTTCAGACTGCACGAATCGAATCAATGGCTTTGTAAGTACAAAGGCCACTTCTTATAAAATATACTTGAATAAGATTTCATTAAATAATTGGGTTGCTCAATATTCCAAGAATGCTCCTCTTGCAATCGAATTTACCTCGTTTTGGGTATGAATGTGGATTAGTCCATGCAAATATATTAGATTGGGTAAAAAGTAATCCATTATTTTTTCGGTAGACGTCTGTAGCGATCGATATCTCGTCAGGTATCTATCAAACAATTTCAGATTTATGTTCGTTGGAAAGGTGACATTTGACACTAAAATATCCTCTTGTGGTTTTTTGTTTAATTCATTCAGTTACGGGTACAAGGTTTTAAAAATGGAAGACAACAAACAGAAAATTCGATACATTTTCGTTTTTCTCTTGTAACGGCGAAAAAGATAGCCGGGTGGCTAAAATTGTGAAAGGTGTTTATCGTCCTATATAAGACTGTAACAACCAGTTACTTACAATTTTTGATGTTAGAGATGCACCTCGCATGTGGATACAGCATCGTCGAAAATATCTATAAAATATCAAAAATGGTCAAAGTTAACCGCATGTCAACAGTCGTAACGCGCAAGACCTAAAAATCTACATGAAAACTGTTTTAAACCTTTTTACAAAGCGAATCCAAAAGAAGTTTCATAAAGTTCACGTAAAAATAATGGATTTCTTTTTCCCCAAACTAATAACTAATAACCATTCACCCTGTTATTCATTAGTTTACCAAATATAACTAATAACCATTCAGACGCAAAAGGAACATTCTTGCAATCTTAGGCACTTATATTTGCATGTGTGCAATTATTATCTGTTATTTGTATATTACGCAATTATATTTGTATATGTGTGGATGGCACTGCTCAAAATTACATCAAGCATTCATGTTTCATGGAAAAGTATATTTGCACAGGGACATTTTCTAAAATAATAGCAAATAAAACAAATGTTGTTGTCTTGTGCCAACTAGGCTGGTAGTATGGGGTGTGTATGAAAGACCATTCGAGGTAGTTTTTCCTACCAGAGAAGAATGGAAAAACAGCACGATTGTAATAAAAAGCAATGAACTTATCTGGTTTACTGATGGATCACAAAAAGGCAACCTCTCAGGACTGGGGGTCTATGACGTGGCACCAAGATTCAGTCTTTATAAAGGGCTTGGGGAACATGCCACTGTCTTTCAGGCGGAGGTTCTTGCTATCGCCAACTGTCTGCAGATAAATTTAAAGAAGTGCTACCAAGGTAAGCGTATTCTTATTTTCAGCGACAGTCAAGCTGCATTGATGGCTCTCTACTCATTCCAAGTCAAATAAAAAATTGTAATGGAATGTAAAAATCTCCTTAAGGAACTGGCAAATGGGAATAAAATTATTCTTATTTGGGTGCCAGGGCATATAGGAATAGAAGGTAATGAAAGAGCTGATGAACTTGCAAAACAGGGATCCTCTTTCAATCCAATAGGAATGGAACCCTTTTGTGGGATCAACATGAAGACTACAAGGAAGGCCATTAAAAAATGGGAAAAACAGGAGATGAACAAAGTTTGGCGTGACTCTCCTGGACAGAAACATGCGAAAAGCATGATTTTCAACTCATCTGAGAAAATTGCATCTGAAATTCTTAGACTCCCAAGATTGAAGACTCAAGCAATTGTAGGCTTCATTACTGGGCACTATCATTTCAGGAAACACCTTCATACAATGGGGCTTTTTAAACAAGAACCAATTTGTCGGAAATGCCACGCAGGGGTAGAATCAGCTCATCATATCCTATATGAGTGTGATGCTCTTGCCCTTACAAGATTCACTACTCTAGGTAATCCATATCCTAAAGAGTTACACCTAAACTCCATTGAGGGCCTATCAGACTTTATAAACAAAGTAGGTGACCCAAGACAATGGAACTAGGAAAAAATTGGGCTTGGAGCATGGTACAAAACGTAACAATGCAGATGTGCCACATATCTGACAAGCTCAAGAAGAAGATGGGGTGTGTAGCTCCATTTTTCCAACTGAACCATAATTTGGTATGGAATCCAACTTCCCCAGTATACGCATGCCATAGGTACCTGTTTATAGGGTAGGTAACCATTCCCAACTCATTTATACAAGGAAAGGACAAAGACAGGAAAAAAAATACATCCATACCCGAACCTGGACCTCCCCATTTGCAGTTAGGCACGTTGACCACTGGATAAATAAAATAAATTGGTGGCAAAATAAAAATGTAACGAACTTACATGAATGTTGGGAAATTTCGTTTAAAATAACGAACATGCCTGGTAATTCCAAAAAAACAACTTGTTTTGTCACTGAATAAAAAAGGTACATTTTAAGCTAAGGTTTATGGCCTTTTTTTAATTTCGTTTTGTTGAAAAAGTCTTTTCGGATTTTTACATTTATCTACCCCATGAGGTTCATAAAATAAAGAAATATATATATCATTTTTTGGGCTCAGTCCTGTATAAATCAAAAAGCCATAATATAATTATAAGTTTGTGAAGACTTTTCAAGCCATGGATGCACAACAGTAAGTATTCAGATTTGTCTTAGGGAATAAATCTTATCAACTTCATATTTATGGACCCTCATAATTAAAAATGCAGTATTTTCCATAATGGTTTGCGTTTAGTTCATCAGTTTATTAACTTAGAGTTGAAGTCGGGAGCTCGAATTACATTTTTCATAATATTTATAAATTAGCTATATGTAAATTAAGATTGTTTCAAATCTAAATAAAATAGCTGATTATTTATTATAAAATAACCCGTAGAAATGCTCCAACATTAAAGATTATAAGAATCTTAAAGCAGTCGCGTCCTTAATAATTTTTCTCCCCTACATGTGCGATCCTTTTTTACATTTAAATCTTAAATATTTTATCTCGAAATTTAATTAAAAAAACAGCTGGCATTTTACAATTAAGTTTGCTTTAATGGAATCTATTCGTTTAGAGATGCTTTATTTGTAAATTAATAAAAACTTGAAAATATTAATTCCATTAGAGTGGTGTATTTGAATTCATAATCGATTAATGGTTCAGCAATAATATACCTTTCAGCTAAGGATACCAAATTAAGAAATAATTCCTTAATTGCTTATGTACAACCAAACACTAAGTGCTTTAGGTGTCAAACTGGCTAAAATGTTTAATTAATATAGTTAGAGCTACTAATAACCTTTTTAAAGAATATAATTTCCAAATTTTAGTTTTATCCACCCAATTGAGCTTTGTAAGACTATTCCTTAATAATATGTTGTACATGTTGAATTTTTGTATTTATTATGAATATGAAACCAATTGATTTATAAATTTTTGTTAGATAATTTGGATATTGAATGTTTTCTTATTATTTTTGATTTATTGTACATTTATACATTTTTTTAATTTTTACTTTGATATTTTACTAAATTTAAAATATAGAGTAAAAAATAATTATCATGGCTTCATGCAAACCTTATTATGAGTTATCCTAAAATAAAATTTGAGTATTTTATGAAGAAATTATTTTAATATTAAATGATAATTTAACCAACAAGAACAAAAGTGAAAGGAAACAGACTGTAAAATCTAATTCAAAAATTAAATTCAATTAGAATATAAGGCTGAATTATCATCCTTTATAATTTATCTTACAGAATAAACAAGTTATTTCCCTTGAGCAAAACATTAATTTAAAAAGCTAACAAAAAATGATATGACTGGTGCTTTGCTTCAAAATCAACAGCAAGAAACAGAAAAATTGTGATATTGATAAATGAAAATAGCATAGTAGAAGCACTAGTATTTATCAATACTTGATTTGATTTTCAATCATTAAAATAAAACCGAAATATAAAAAGGTTTAGTAAAGAGTTCTTTCTCAATGGAAAAAAATAATAGATGATTAATCATTAACCCTTCTTTGAATGATTTTTTCTTTATTGGCGAACTTAATCAAGTTGATATAATTCATGTTCAAAATTAAAGGAAAAATGGTTAAAAAAATCTTAGTATATATTTATAGTATAAATTTAGCAGAAAATAATATGCTAAAAATTTCCATCATCATCCAAAGTTAGATCATTCATTAGCTTAGTACTAAATAGAAATAAAAGAGGAAAATAACAGAAATACGTGTTACAAACCTTTCTTCCACTCATTTTCAATTTTTTAGCAATAGAAACTCTAATATAAACGAATATAAAAAATTATAAACGAAATCATACGTTTATTGCAACTACAACAAACAGCGGAATGAGACTACTTTAAGCTCGTTTCACTGATAATGACACTTGTTTATTTTTGACAGCTATGTTTCTTTTTATGCAATGGACATTAAAAAGGTATCCAAACACGATCAACTTAAAGTGAACTTGTTCTTTTATATAATTTTTGGGCATTATATAGGTTATGATGGAAATTTCCACCATTATGCAAAGAAGGGTTAACTAGTATATACTTGGCACAAGGTAAATGAAACTCATAACTTTGTAGAACATAATATATATATAATTGAAGGTAAGGAAACAATATTAATATAAATATTTTTTTATCATTAACTCTTTACTATACAAACTAACAATGACTGCAGTTTTGATTTATGTACATTCTAATTTTAGACAGTGTGAATACTTTCTCCAGTTTAGCTTTGTTGCAGTAATTAAAATTTTAGAAAGTATGTTTATCTAAAAATGTTAGCTTTTAAATCACATTGAGTTTTGATAAGGACTGATAAACAATTATGTTTGTTCTTTAAAAAAAAATTGGTTATTTAATATATTTTAAGTAGCAAAATTAAAATTAATAATACCTATAAACAAATGAAATAAAGTAGATAGTGCTTATAGAAAAATTTATTTTAAAATGCTAAGTATTGTTTATTCATTTGATTTTATCTTTTCAGAATCTAATATTTTTTGATAAATAGAATAGATCAAATGCAAGAAAGTATTGAAACAATTATAAAAATGATAGATTCAAATATAAAATACATGCTTATTCAAATGTTTGATAGAAAATTTGTTATTAATAATAACAATAAACAATTAGGTTAAATAATGGTTGGTTAATCAACTAAATAATGAACTAATTGAGAACAATATTCTATTTACACACATAAAGATTAAAATACAAATTGCAGAATACAACCAGTATAAGTTTTACTAATTGATATTAATTTTTAGTTATATGTATTAGAGATACAAAATTTATAAATAATTGCAAAATATACAAACCTTTTATTAAAAGCAATTACGTAAAAAATATATTACATCTTAACATTTAAAATAATGTTTCTATACACTTTGGTGACATAAATGCATCTAATGCAAATATAAATTAATGAAAGATTAAAAGACTCCAAAAGTTAGTCTAGCAACATGATCTGTTTTTCTTTTGGTAGGTTTTATAAATCCAAGAAGTTGCAATTCAGATACTGCATGTAGGAACCTAATACTAAATAACAGTTAAGGGTATTTAAGTAAAATTGGATGAGATAATTACACCTTTAAGGCTGACAATCATAAACAAAATGAAATTTTTACAAATGGTTTAAACTAATATTTCTCTATGGCAATTATATATTTCTGTCAAGACAGTATTCAACTTATTTATGAAATTATTTGAGTTAATAAGATTTAAAGATTACAATCTGTTATTCCATTACTAATTAATATTTATGAATAATGTATTAATTATTTTAAAATTAACTAGTGAAACTCAAAATATGCTCATGAATTGAAACTAAGAAAAGTAGATATATAAGGTTTTTAAGATGATAGTTTGATAAATGCCTTAAAATTCCATGATCCCATTTTAGGGAGCTTGGTATGTATTAACAGATATAGAAGCTTTTTGTTTTTAACTTAAATCTACATGAAAATAAATTTTAAAAATTTTATTTTTCCATGTAAACATTTTATTTGGATGTTTTATCTATAGGTAATTATTCATCCTTAATGAAAACTTAACAGAATAAATCTTTTTGATTTTTCAGCAATTCAATGTTTGAGAACATAATTTTAAACAGTAAAATGTATGTACGTTACGATTTCACAAATAATAAGAATCCTTTTTGAATATCTTATAAAGCAACTTTTATTTTGTATTTGAACGGAAATATTTGTGTTCTTTTGAGCGAAAATTATATATAACACCTTTTGTTTAAATAAGCAAATTCAAGAACATGGATTTGAAGAAGTAAATGCTATATATACTTTATTGAATTTATAATAGTGATAATTAGGATGTATTTTAATAATCAAACATTTTAACTTTAAAATAAAATTCATTTAAAATTATTTGGGAATAATTACTTTGAAAATTGCTTGTTTAAAAATTGGATTGAAAAGAAAATTATTTTGAGTTTTAAATACAACTATTAAGCAATAATATCAAGTTATACATAGCATGAAATTCAATTTACTTGGATATTTAAAAATAAAAGAAGATATTATTAAAATTATAAAGACTGAACAGTCTATGCTCTTTTATTCCTTGGTAAATAAGAAAAAATGTGTGAAGAAATAAATAACAAGAAAAGATTGAATATTTTAAAGTATTTGTGATTAAAAATTTAATTCAAACTAACAAATTACTTTATAATCATGTGTGGACAAAATCATAAATATCACAATATATAGAACATAAAAAAATGGTTATAAAATAAAAAATAATCAAAATCAAAACTGATGTTTCCATATTAGGGTTATGAGTAGCTTGAGAATTTTATACACATAAATACTTTACTAATGTATTAGATCAGAAAGAGAAAAACTTATTTTAATGAAATTTAGACAATTATTAGTTTTCAAAATACTAAGGAATGGAGCAAGAAATAACTTTAAAAAAATAATAAATACTTTAATATTTATTTATGGCAAATTTTCTTCGCATACCTTTCTTTTTTGAAAGAATCTTATATGCAAAAGATTACAGGTTTAAAATAACTGATATTGTTTTGAAATGTGTTTTACAATCATCATTTTGATGATTGCAGAATGAAAGCATTTTAATTTTAAGATAAGCAACTTAACATAAACATGGTTTAAAAAAAAAACTATTAATAGATAAATCTCAAAACACAATTCAACAGTTTGTCTGTATAGTACATCCTTATATTTGAATTTTGCACCCACACAATGTTGACAAATAAAATATTAATTTCTTGTAAATAATATTATGTAAAAGCATATTTACAAGAATTCAAATATTTATGCATTTAAAAGAAATAAAATAATAATTATCGAATTAAATGGGGATTTCAAGAATAGCATTTCTAGTATACTACTACAATATAATACTTCTATATAATACTACAAATTTTAAAGGATAAAGTTAAATCGATTTAAAGTTAAGGAGTTTTAACTATTAAGGGTGCAATAATTACTTGAGAATAAAGACATATCTGCATCGATAAAGAGCAAAAAATAAAATTTAATTGCTAATGAACTGTAGATGATCACATGCTTAATGTGCCTCATCTACTTTTTAGTTGCAAAATATCCTATGCAAAATTAAAACTGTCTGTAATGAGAAATAAGATGGTTTATCACCTTATTTCTGTATGGATGTGAAGTTTACTACATCTATACATTCAGAAAATTTAGGAATTAAGAAACCATAATAAATGTTTTATCATAGCCATTGATCAGTTTTATATAATTTCATCATCAGGCTACATATGTAGTTCCTTTAACAGATGAAATTATAAGCATTCCTGGTCAATACAAAAGTTTTAAGTTGATTTAGGGGTACTTAGTTTCATTTGGTTCTTGGAAACAAAATTTGCTAACTTTAAACTTATGCAAATGTGATTTGCGAAAAAGATTACAATGAGCTATGCGTTGAACTGTAATCTTGTTAATCTATCAAAATCTTTGTTATGGCTACTTGAATAGAACACATTCCTGATAATATTTAAGAGCCTACAATGTAGTATTCTGTAGAAAAAAGTGACAGCTTTTTTTTCATGCATTGAAGATGAATAATTGGACAAAAAGGAAGAATGAAGTGGATTACATAATTTCAAAAAAAATTTAACAAAAAAATTTTCTTAAAACATTCTTCTCAAACAATTGCAGCACCATGCATTTGTCCAATTATTGTATATAATGTATTTATCCAATAATGTATAATAATTGTCCAATAATGTATTTATCCAAATCACAAAATTCAATAAAATATACTTACTCAATACTACAACTTATACTTATTAATTTAATAAAAATACATCAAAATATACTAAACATTTTCAAGGATACTTATATTCTGCGTCTGCAGCATCTTGAGCCTTCATTTTAAACCTTTTAGAAACAGCACCTCCATGTTTGATAGCTTTCATTGACTACATAAAAATTAATACATTGCAAAGTAATTTATAAAGAGTATATTTTTGAAAATGACTCATAAATAAAAATAACTTTTAATATAATGAGTTAAAAATATTTTATATATTAAACATAAAAATAACTAATCATCTGAAAGAAAAAAATAAAATTGATGTTTTTCCCAACTAAAGGAAAAGAAATTCATACTTTAACTCAGGATAAAAAAATCCTTTTCAAACGTATCAATACAAAATAATAAATAAAATAAATAATGAAACGTTTAAAATAATACTTACTTCCAGCCAGTCACAGAGATTAATTAATTTCCCACATTCTAGATGTAATTTGTATAATAAACTAGCATCTGGCATTGAAGCTCGAGTTTCCTCGGGTGTTTTTGTTTTGCAGCAATTACACTAAATAATGATTAATTCAGATTTTGATAAATGCCATATAACATTTTATTACTTATAATTTTTAATTTAACAATGTTTTTTTATATATATATTTTTAAATATATAAAGCATAATTCTTTGAAATAATTTTTAAAGTTATGAATTTATTTGAATATAGCTCATAATTTTATTGTTGCTTTTGATTCATATATTCAAAAACTACATGAATATAAGCTATATATGTAAGCTATATAAGCTATATATGTAAGCAAAATTAACATTTTTTAACATATAAAAATTGTTATATTTATTATAGTTTATAAAAATAATTGAAATTTAAGGCAACAAATATATAAATAAGAGTTTTTTTCATTAAAAGAGTGATCAATTTTAACATACCTTCGATTATTCAAAATTAATTATAAAACTCACGTACCTTTAAATAACGATATGGATTTGAAAGAGCACGAGAGATTGTAACTCTAGGAGAAACCAACAAATGCTGCTTCATAGATGATACATCATTAAAGTAAAATATTTCATGGAAGAGAAAACTAGAAGGTGGTCTTATATGCCTGTAACAAAAGAAAATAATGGGGCATTTGTTATTTTATTTATCTATTAAAAAAAACATTTACTTGAAAATATCAAACTTAACTGCACATACAAATTTAATAGTCAAAAGTTTGAAATTTCTTATAATGAATAATTTATGCTCTAAACGTTTTAAATATGTTTATGAAGAATCTTTGAAACAGAAATTTGAAAATCAACATAATTGATCTGATCTTAGTTTTGTATACTAAGAAAGAAATCAATATTGTATTATAATATTATTTATTTTCAGCATTTTCAGAGAAAGAAATATTAAATAATGAAGGATAGATAATAAATTTAATAAACAATAAAAAAGAAACTTAAATATTAAGATAATAAATGCTATAACCTAAAAACGAATACCTTTGGTATTTGGGATTCAAAGTGCATTTTAGTATCAATTTATTTATTTTAAGAATAAATTGTTGTTGATTATTTGACATTAACTTTCTATTATGCATTAGTTCAGAGGTTCCCAAAGTGGTCCCAACAGATCTTCATGGGCCCCCAGTATCATTCGGAGGACCCATGAAAAATTTTAATTAATTAGACTGAACAATCTCAGAGGGTCTGCACAAGGTTTAAATAAAATTGTTATGGAAATTTAAATAAATATCAAATATGTAAAACAGCGATTTTTAGTCCTGGATAAAACATAAATATAGATGGATGCTTAAAATACAGTATGTTAAAGTACAGAATATTATGATATATCTTTTTTGAATGAACACTGCCGAAATTTATTTCCACTGATTTGTCTCTTGTAGTAACAATGATGCGTATAACTTATTTAATGTGATTGTTCAATTTAATTTAATAAATTTAAACTTTCAATTTCCATCAAAATGCTAACAATATAAAAAAGAATCCCTCAAAAAGTAAAATTTCACTGACACACGATTAGGATTTAGCAGTTCTAGATCTCAGAAGCTCTTAATAAAAAGAATAGCAAGATGCGAGACAGACGGTCGAAAACTGGTTTACAAAGGAACACAATAATGCTGATACATGAAATACCTTGTCAACAATATTAACTATAAATAATTCATACATCTAATCAACAATTCATTTTGGTGTTATGCTGATATGAAGGGTATAAGCAAATTTCCCAGTCTTAGACAAAAAGAAATTTTGTATCATTATCTGCAAGTTTTGACATAGCAGCATTTTTTGTATGGTTACAGTGTACTTTTGCTATGTTAGTATATTACAATAAAGTCGATCTCTTGAAAAAATTATATATCATCTTTTTCAAAAAATTAATCCTTATGTTATTTATGGGATTACGACAAATTAATGATAATACAGATGTTTTTTTTAAATAAATTATTAAGAACATTTTATTCAAAACTAATGTACATTTTATCCTTATGTTAAGTAACTCAAAAGGGCTTTACTGTAGAATTCCATAGAAAAAGTTAATAATAATCAACAATGGTTGGTTCCAAATGAAACATTTTATTTTTACATCCTTTTCTGCCCATTTTAACAAATAACAGTATGAGCGAACTGAAAAAAAATGTTGACAATTGTGTTGAATATTTGAAGTTTGGTATTATTTTATCATCTAGAAATAGTATTTATGTAGGCAAAATCTATAACAGTACTTTCTATGTAGCAAAATTATGTCAAATGATTCAATGAATCCTTCCAGCTTAAGGAACATTTAATAAAGATCCACAGTGACAAATAAGATAAGGATTAAACTATTTTTCAAAGAATAAGAAAAATATCTGAAAATACCGTCCATCATTGCAACAACTCAGAAGGACAATTTTGAAATGGACTCTGTATGCCCATTGTCATCTCATTTCAAATGTAGTAATTATAACATTACATTACTGATTACACAGATTGCTTACAGTCAACACCTAAAGGCTCTACAAGCAAACCTGAATCAAGGATTTGAGGACATTCTTCACTTGGATATTATCTTGAGCCCTCCTTTTGCATGTGAGCAAACTCAGATCCCAAGCATAGATGAATCCTTACTAATCTGTATTAAAAGCAGATGTATAAGAGCAACTGATTGAAATATCCACAAATAAGGAATATAAACACAAGTTTGAACAAGGAATTCTGGTTATGAAAAGGAATGGTTATTTTCTGCCTTCTCGTCTTATTTGATAGTATGTAGATTCAATGTTATTATAAACCTCATCAGATATTAGTGCATGCAAGTATTTGAAGTTGTTGCTGACAATGAGCTGCTCATTTTTATGCATAATGTCTCAAATTCAACCAAGTCAATTTTTTAATTTAATTTGAAGCAAAAGTTATAATGTCAATATAAATACTTTAACAAAATGTTTTTTAAATTTGTAATTTCTATACTATCTGTTCAGGTTTTTCATCTGGGGGACTATGGGCATGTTTTGACAATAAAAAGGGATACATGGATCAAAAAAATTTGGGAATCACTGATATAGTTAATCAAAGGCAACATTGATAAAACATACTAAAATAAAATTACATGCAGTAATCTCAGAAAATTTTACAAAGCAAACAAATAAATTATGTCTAATAAAATTTATGTTAAAATTGAGATAGCTATATAATAATATACTCTCATACATTCTATATTAGAAACAGCTTAATGTTTTATCATGAAAAACAGCAATTACTCTCATTTTTGATAAAATTTCTGTGTCAATTTAGAAATTGAAACATTACTCCTTTTTATTAATTTCCATCAATCATTTTTTACACTAGAAATTATGAAATAATTTCATTTAAGAAAGACAAGCATGAAATCATTATTTTATATGGAATAAATATATGAAAAACTTTTAATTTTGTAGTGAAATAAAATAGTAATATTTTTGCTTAAATTCAATTGGTTTAAATAATATATATCACAGAAATAATAAAAAATATTATTTTATTTCAAGCATAAAAATGAAATGTAAAAATAACCATCAAAATAATAAGTGGAATATTCGTATTTCAAATCAATATTTTAATTAAATTCAAAGTACAGCAAATTTATTAACAAAATAAATAAAAATATGATAATTAATAAACTTTAATGACATCAGATTAACTTAATATATATATGTATATAATGATGAGATAAATACAAATCTTTTATTATACATAAATTTTAAAAAAAAGTGGTAAAATATGTAATAAAATCCATAAGGTTCATTACGCTTGTACAAAAGAAAGAGCAATAAGGAAATAGCTCTAATGATAAAAAATTCTTAGTTTAAAATGTAAATAGATGATTTTGTAAATTAAAGGTGAATAATGAAGTGATATGAAGCAATTTTTAAGAAATATTGTGCGCCTTTATTTACAGTAAATTTAATTATAAATCATAACTTCAGCTATTTGAAAATTTTCACAGTTCATTATAATATACATATATATTTTAAAAAAAGTGCATGCCAAAAAAATGAAAATGTGATTCACTTCATTTAAAAACTGGTTGTTAAAGGTGAAATGCATGGTTTACCAATTCAGGATAAACTCTTTAACTGCTCTCACAAAATTCAATAAGTCCGAAATCAAATTTTATAAGGTTTATGGAACAAAATATAGTGTTTTCATATATTAATGTTATTATGATTTATTTGAAATTTTTCTTCGTTTGGGAAAAAATTAGAAAAATTTGAAATAAAAAAACGCTGTTAGAATAATTTTTAAAAAGTGTGTGTGTGTGGGGGGGGGAGATGGAAAAATTGTGATTTAAAATTCACATATCAAATGCAAATGTATTGAATGTGTTCATTATACTATAGTCACATTTTATACATTAGAGTTAATTCATTAGGGATCTTTAAAATATTACAAATATTTCAAACTGCTAATCTAGATATTAACAATTTGTTTCATTTCATGAAAACAGAAAGAATTACGAGTTAATTGCCTAAAACAAGTACTAAGCTTAAAGCAATTTAATTTTTTAAATCTACACCAAAAAAAATTTAATTTTCAGTACAGAACATAAATTATGATACATACCAAACTAATAACTTAATACTAAATTTGAAATACAAAAAATAATGATAGAAAATTATAGAAATAAAAACAATTTTTACATGCCATAAAATACTTTTTGGTACTTTTCCATATCACTGGCACAAATGATAATGTCGTCAAATATTATTATCAAATGAAATAAAATACCACAAACTGCTGATTTATCCATTATTTTTAATATTCATCTTTCACAGACATTTAAATTATGGAAAATTAGTTACACTTTCAAAACAATTCTTTTTTAACTAACAGTTACTATTTCTTTATTTGTTTACTGTAAATTGTCAGCAAAAACGTAACACAATGAGATTCGACAATGCAAAATGGAATAGTACTTAATTCTTTTTCAAGGAAAATTTTTATAATAAATTCAGAAATTTCAACACTTAACATTTTAATTCTAAACTATTTTCAAAAAGTAAACTTTAAAGGTTATTGTTGTAATAAAAACCCTTATAAAAAAGTATTACGCATTACAAATTTTTAAAATAAATTTTACCTGAAAATTGAGGTAAGATTATCAACTATTTCAGTTCTTAAGGCTTCATAATTTGAACGCTTCATTTTGATGCTAAGCTGTATTCTCTAAAAAAAATTAATATGCATTTTACATATTTATCAGATTATATTTGAATCAAATTTATATATTAACTACAGACAAATAAAGTAAGACATTCATAAATCTTAAGATTCAATTACGTAACTTTACTGAAGAGCAATGCATGTTTAAAGCATATAACAGTTCATTGTTCTATTTTATTAAAAAATCAATCTTTCATTTAACAAGTATAGATATGGGGTTACTCTAGACAACTGGATCTGGATGAAAATTTATGAAGTTAGTGGCAATATAAAATATACACAAAATAATTAAGAAGAACTGATAGAAATACATTATTCTAAAAAGCTGCATTTAAATAAAAGTCATATGGGATGAAACTTCCTTGTTTCAAAATTCTATTTTTTTTATCTATTGTATTTTCCTGTATTATTCCAGATTATGTGATAAAAAAGCTTCGAATTTTGTTGTGCACAACCTCACAGATAATCTGATAAAAACATTCTTCATCAGAAAAGCATACAATAAAGTTTTGAAAGAAATGCTGTTTATGTTTCATAAAATAAATAACAAATGGTGCCATGACTTGATTGACTTATTTCAGCTATAATCTGCTTAATCCAATTATGTTCATAAATGAATTTGGTATCTTGGAAAGATATTCAGTTGCAATTGGCTAATATTATTTCGCATTCTGTTCTGACTTGAGGTGTTTCTTTTTTAAAACATTCATATGTGTATATCATCATGTGGAAGTGAATAACAATGAAGTTACATAGCAGATTTTAAACTAAAAACTATAGAGAAGGCAAATTAAAAAAAAATGGTCACAAACGTGTAAGGCGAAAAACAAAGCAGGCTCGGTACGAAAGAAAGAATGCATCCAATGCACAGTTTGAAAATATGTTTCTTTTATTTAGTAGCAAAACAAACATTTTTTATTTTAAAAAATATGCCTAATCTCATATTAAAAACTGATAAATTCTACCAGAATCTTCTCAAACTCATCACTTTTTGATCAATCTTATGCTTTCATCTCAATTTATCTTATTTTGTGATGAGGTGGATCCAAAGACTTTTTCATAATAAATGCTTTTTGTGTGTATTTTTTAATCAAACTTTCCACTTTTTATTTTATGTGACACCCCATTATTAACAGACCATATTTCCGTCCATTTTTTCAGAAAAATTGTCTCGGATTATACGCGTTGCAGATTATAAACAGAAACATGATTTTCAAAACAACAACATTTTTTCAGTGTATATAAAATTATTAAAAATAAATATTTTTTAATATTTAAAGTAAAATTTAAAAAGTTAAAATGAAATCAATAATATTAAAATAAGAAAGTAAATATATACAATTTTTATAACATAAAATAAATTATCACAAAAATGTAATGAAGTAAAATTAAACAGAATGCTTTAATGATTAGAGAGGACAGAAAATTTAATAAATATTATCTTAATTAATTTCAAAATTTAGAAAAAATATAAATTAATTAAGAAAAAATGTATCATAATCAATTTTGAAAAGATTGTTTCAAAACAATAAAAATCAATTTATCAAGCTCATAAAAGTACCACATTAGAGTCATCAAGACTCTTATGTAGAATGATCAATGTAAAAATGACATATATTAAATGAAAACTTTCATCATTTCATATAATGTCATTTCGCTATAGATTTGCATTGAAAACATACAGTTTAAGTTGTAGAAGAGTTAACAGTATACTTTAAGTTGGAGAAATACTGAATATTTCAATTTAAAAATATCAATTGATATCACAAAAACTTATATGAAAAATCTTTTGTGGATGCCAAAAATTTGATTAGCTTATATAAATTTTTGATCATATTAAACAACGAAAAACTTTCTTACTTTGAATGAAAAATCAGAATTTTTTCTTACTTTATAAATTGATGTATACAAAAATTCCCAACTTTTAAATCATGATGATTAATTTCTTATAGTATATGTAATAAAAATATATAATTAGACAGTAAGTTTACTATCAAATAAAACATTAATACAAAAAATAGCGATAAATAATAAAACTTTATACTACTAGTATTACATTTAGAATAAAGAAACAAAGGAAGGGTAAAAAGGTACAAATCAAGGAAAATTCAAGCAGTTTATAGAGTAATTCAAAATTTATAATCAGTGATTATAAATTTACAGAACATAACAATTTTTATAATTTAAACATAAAATGAACTTAATTACAAAAAAAAAAATTATTTCAATATTTATATTTCAAAGACAATAATCAAAAGCCAATTATTATGAACCCAAAATGATAGTGAAAAACCAATTATTAAATGAACAAAGAGTATCAGTTGTGCATCATTTACATAAATCAATAAATTCAGATGAATCATTCTTTAATTTTCCTCATTAATTTACAAAGTTATGATGTCATTTAATGCAAATTAACCTTTTAATCATTTACTACTATAGTTGGCAGAATAAGAGGAAAGTTTATCATACTGGAAAGTAATTTGTAAGTTCCATAATAATTTAAAATTAAAAAAGATCATCAAACAAAAGAAGCATGTATAACATAATAATCTTTAATACTTGAAATTATAACAAAAGACATTGTAGGAATTATAAATAAACACTATGAAAATTGTGATTTGATTGAAAATGAGTATTTATGATTAATAATTATGGTTTAAGAAGAAGAAAGTTCATTAGACACATAATGCAATATAATGAAATTATTACAAATAAATATGTACATGTATTCAAACTAACATTAAAAGCTATTTACTTCTTTTAATTGATGTCTACTTATAATTTTGTCAGTTTGGAGTAACATGGATTCTTGATTATTCTTATCAAAATCACCTGGAAGCATAAAAATTAGAGTTTAAAAACTATTTGAACATATTGAAAGCTTTAATAACATTGAAGTACAAATTAAAAAGCTTTTGAAATTTTTCGTACCTTTCTATAATTTGATAAAATAGTTAATACAAGCTAATCTATTAGTCAATTATTTAAAAAGTAAACAAATAATATACAAATATTAGATTAATTTGAGAAAAGCTGCTTATTATTATCACATGTGTAAAACAATTTATGAAACAATGCACATAGGAATCATTATTACAAATAATTTCCTTCAAAGAACCATCCTAAAAAAATACTAATGAAATTTAATCTAAATCAAACTTATTTTCTAAAAGTATAAACATGTTTTATAAATTTAAAACTTTAACTTTGCTTTGACATGAAAACCAAAAGATCATAAAAGTTATGAGCTTTTAATAAAAGTATTTTAATTATTTCTCTAATATACATCTCATCAAATTTCTCATTACTTCTCTTAATATTACCAATTTGACTTTAAGAGATTTTTTTTTTTTGTGATATTTTTAGAAGTTAATTTACAATAATTTCTATACTAGACAAACAAATAGGGTTAGTTGTTCCTTAACAAATGAAATTCCACAGGCAAAACATTTTTTATGTGTACTAAATTCTCTCCCCACACACACCCCAGTACAATAAGAATGCTCTCTTTCCACAGAATTAATAGATTTTTCATCCTTATTAAAGCTGTTTGGACTAAAGGAAAAATAAAATTTAAAAAAGAGAGAAAAAAAAAAAGGTTTTATGAATACTCAAGTTCTTATTTTTCCCCTTAAAATGATTTTGGTTTAAAAAATCATGTGAAAAAAGATGGATAAATTGACAATATTGTTGTGTAGCTTTGATATAATTCGCAATGAAAACGTGTGGGAACAAATCAGAATCTAAAAAAATGACTTAAAAAAAAAAATAATAAATAAATAAATTGTCTTTGTTGATTTAAACTAACTATAAAGTGGCTGTTATGTTTTATTTATTGCTTGCCTAAACAATCAAATATTAATATTGAATGTGCTTTACATGCTACATGAAATAAATTTATCTTTACTTAATGGTTGAGAAATACTTATTTTTTTTATACCGGTATCAAGAGAGACACATCTCCAATACTATATAGAATAATCAATCCCATTAAAATATAGGCCAGAACATTTTCTTTTCAACTGCTTCCTGAAGAGCTCACCCCACTGACAAATTGACTTGTTTTTGATGGGTGGACCAAATTGTATATTCAACATTATGGGTGAAAACGATTATTTGTTTAACTCATAGACCAATTATAAGTAAAATAAAGTGACATACACATGATCTCAACTATAATGAAAGCAATAACTACTTTATGGTTAAAAAATTGAAAAGTCCTATTAAATTGAAAAATAATGGTATTCTATTGCAATTTCCTTTCCTACTGAATTCATTAAATTTTTATAACAATTAATGAAATACATAAGTACACAAAACAAACACTAATCAATTAAGATAGATTAAGAGAATATTTATACAAAATATGCATCATTTTGTTTTTATTATAGTACAATTTTTGGAGATTAATGAAATACAAAATTAACATACTAGTTGTAAGGCTTGAAAGTTTCCCTAAAAATTCTTCCAGAGTGTTCTTAGTGTCTCTTATTGCCTCCGAATCTAGAATGTGTTCAGTCTCTTCTAGGATACTAATACCAGATTTTAATTTCGATAATAAATTACTTTGTGACTGCATCCTAAAAAATTAGAATAAATATGTTAAATACAGGAATTGGATAAAATTTACAAACTTAATTTGTTAGCAGTTCACCTTAATAGTTTTTCTGCAGTCATATATGCAGTCGTCATACAGATTTCTTTCTCTAGAGATAAAGCATACAATTCTCGCAACTGAAATGAAATAATAGCATAAAAAGTCAGTAGAAAATATCAATCAAGGTATATCTAAATTCAATATTACAAAGCTAAATAACATATACTCACATGTTTTCCAAGAGGATATTCAGGCAAATCCTTCACAAATAAGTGAAGAAGCTTCAAGAAAATTAAAATCTCTTTTTGAGCATGAAACAATTTAAGAATTTCCTTAGTTATGAATTCCTGCAGAGATATTAGATACAAGAAAAGGAAAGTAAACACATTATCACCAAATTAATCTGGATAAATTATTTAAAATAAATTTATTTTTCACTAAATGATTAAAAATATATTAGGGATAGCATGAAATAAAATATATTAATAAAATGTTTCTACACTATTAAATGTTCAAATATTATTAAGAAATTCATCTTGAACATAAGCGCTATGAAAAATATAAAATTAGGTACGGGATGAAAACGTATAGTTAAAAACTCTCAATGTAGGAGAAATAAATTTGATAAGCTCATATGAAATACATTGAAACAGGAAGAGACTGAAGAGCCTACACAAATGTACATTAAATTGCATAAAGTACCAGAAAATATTTTTGGAAACATTTTATATAGATGAAAAGTATTGGCAGGCACTTAGGAATTACCAAGACCTAAGTTGAAGCAATAGCAAGTCCTGCCCAGAGTCTGAAACACAGGCTAACAAATACTAACTTTTCTCTGAATGAACAATTCTTATTATCTTCTGGCATTCAGACGAACCATTAAACTTGTGAAAATTGCGTTTAAAGCCCAAACATGATCATTTGGTTTGTTTAATGCATCAGCTCAAAAGAATGTAAACAAAAAGATATCTAAGAATATCTAGTAGATCCTAAGACAACAGTGTGTTTATTAATAAGATCACAATACTGCTCCCAGTTACAATGCCAGCAAAACCATTGCTTTAAATTGGATAAATACCAAATTTATTTAAAGTGTGCAAAAACTGCCTCACTAACATTCAAACAATCATAATTTTATGGTATTAAAATTTAAAAATAAAACATGCAAATAATTTATTGAAATATAAACAGAACAATATTTGTGTGTTTGCAATATTGAGAGATGAAAGGTCTGAGGCTGTCAGCTTAATCATTATTCTGCTCAGTGCAATCCTTAATAAAATAATTTATTGATACATCCATTCGAATTGATAATCCATTTTTTAATGTAATTGTGTAATGTAATGTTTGTACCAAAAAAAAAAAAAAAAAAAAAAAAAAAAACCCCTCAGTGAAACATCTTGAATTTAAACTCAGTCTTTGTTGAACAATAGATGACAGGTGTTGCATAGCTGTTTTCTATGTGCACATATATCATTGTGGAAGTTTCCACAAATTTCTACCGTAACATGTGAAAATTTCAATATATGTATGTTACCTTTATTTTTTTTTTCATTATAAATTACACATTCTTACGAGCACACCATCAATATGCCTCAGATTGGAAAATGATTAATATATACGAAATTATGAGTAAGTTTTAAAATAAAAATGGAAAAAATTTTATTTTTAGAAAAAGGTTTACGTAAAATAATGTATGCTTCTTAAACAACAATACAGAAAAAAATGCTCCTCTTCTTATATGAAACATGTATTTTTAAATATTAACATTGCTTTAGAAAACTTAATTTGACAAGATTTTAATAAAAGTAAAAATGACTATAAGGTGCATCAACATTTCAGCTAGTTTATTTGCTAGAAAACAAGAACCATTAAAGTAAAAAAAAAAAAAGACATATTTGTTTTAGATAAAATTTTAAAGTATTCCATAAATTTACCATTTACAAGTGTGAGTAATAATAATTGCTTTTGAAATCTCAAAGGGAGAAACTTGATGAGGATTAAGTTACCTAACTGAGGCTAACACTTAGGAAATAACTGATACATTAAGCAAGTTTCAACAAACATACAAAGAAACAAGTATTGCATACATTAAACTTTTATTTGACTTCTAAAATTGAATCCATTTTTATATATTAAAAAAATATATAAATAGTATCAAAGAAATTCAAACTTGCCTTTAAATTTGATGACTTATTCAGGGATGAAATTAAACTACGATTATTTTCAGCGTATCTGGAGGAAAAAAAAAAAAAAACTTATATATTCAAATTTTTAAAAAGAAACTTAAATATTCATATAAATCAATGTAACAAGTACATTCACCAAAAAAATATTATAAAAAAAGGGCAATTTTTTTTAAACTCTGGTGAAAATAAACCATGCTAAATAAATATTGAGAGAAACATTTATAGAACAATACTCACTGTCTGAATGACGGAAGGGTTTTTAAAACTTGTAAGTCGTCATTGTTCAAATTCTGTACATTCTTATGAATTTCAGACTCATGACAGCATAAAGTAGCTAGACTGTTTCCATGAAAATGTTCAAAAAGTGAATACTGAAAAAAAGCATAAAGAGTTGGATAAAACTTCATGCATTTGCATTATAAAATATGTTCTTGAATATCTCATTTCTTAATTAGTATTATAGTAAATATTAATTAACAAATATTCTTTCATTAGATGAATACAGTAAATCATTTTATATAAAAAAATATTACTGATTTTATATTACTTTATTATATTATTAATTTACTGATGTGGTTTGTTAATTACATATTTAAATAATTTTGAATATAAAAAATATACCACAAAATTGTTTTCATACCTTTTTTTAATTAAAAACATTGCATGTCTGGTGTAAGAACATTTTAATCAAATAATTTTCAGATTTAAGCATGATTTATCATTACAGATATAATTATTTCATTTTTGTCTGCAAAATCAAGTATAATTTATGATGAATTAAAAAAAAAAGCACAAAAATAAGCATCTTTATTAAATAGTCACATAAATGTGTTATAGGTAGTAAATTTATAATATAGTATAGAAGTACATTAAATGGTCTTTATAGATTATAAATGATCATTCTTTAAAGTTTTCATGCATCAGTCTTCTCAGTGTCTCCTTAAGGAGATATATTTTAAAAAGGTTATTTCTCTGCAAACTTTAAATTTTGCAGAGAAATAACTTTCAAGAAAATTTTACAAATGATAAGGATTTAAATATTAATAAAATTTAAAGAAAAAGGTAATAAAATAATACACTTTGCATGATATACATACTAAGAAATCTCCCACCTCAGTTTTTTTTACAAAATGGTAACAGTAAGACATGGGGGAGAAGAACGCTTATTATGGAAAGCCTCTTGAATAGCAATTTGATTACAGAAAATACTATGTAAATAGTCAATAAACATCTTATTAAATTTCAAGATGTAACACAATTTATTTTCCCAACAAAATTAATCTGAATTTTCATACTAATTTTTGGGAATTTATTAATTATTTATATTAATTTTCATAGAAAATGTTTTGGGGGATTTACCAATGAAAATATGAAAAGTAATTTAAAAATTCACCAATCTTTTATCACAAGCACTTGAGTAATTTTAAATTCAATTATATATTTTACTAAGTAAATTTTATAGAATATTTTTAATTTCTTAACTTAAGAAAAAAAATTTTTAAGACAATTAACAGAAATTTTTTTAACTTTTCCAAAAGGTTTTATAATTTTTAAAAGCTTTTGTCGTGAACGTTTATTATTCAAATTTAAGTCAAATAATCAGGACAGTATAAACATTTTATTATAGTTATTTATCATTATTTCAAAAATAATTAATCATGAAGAATAAAATATTTGTTTCAAATGGAGCAAGGAAAAAAGTCAAGAAAATTTTAGCTATTTGTACTAATTATTCATTAAATTTGTAAATATAATTTAATTGCATCAATTACACTAATTGATATAATTAATATTTGAACAAGTACTAAAGATAGTTTTATATTTGAGGTAAATTGTTTTAATTACTTCTATTAGCAAGAAATCCCAGGTCCTAGTCTCATAATTCAACTTGGACAGTTATAAAAATGGAATGCAGAAAGAATAAAGAAATCCACATCATGAAAGTGAAATGCAGAACTTAAACCTAGATTTTCTGATATTTGTTTTGATTTCATTTACTTTGCACTGCAGTGTCCAACATGTTTTAATACTAAAAGAAAAAAGGAAACATTTACTGTGCCATTACTCATAATTGTTTGAGAACCAAATCATTTTTCCTCACATATTACACTTTTATGAGTTCTACTTATAAAATAATATTTTAAAAGAAGCTGATTGTTGCAATTAAGTATCCATTGTGTGATCCTAAAATTTATGCATTATCATTAATATATTCTTAAAATTTAAAGTCTGTAATAGGTGTGTAAAATAATGCTTATAACAAAAGTATTTTGGATAACTGTAGTTTTGCTTTCACAAACACTTTATAAAAATTTCAAAATTCTTGGAGTAGATGAATTTAATATTCCAATTAACATAGGAAAACTTCAAATGCACAGAGAAAACAGTAATTTTACAATAATAAAGTCAAAGTCTTCAATATTGTTTAGCTTGTTAGTTTCTCAACAGTCAACTTTTGCACACAAGAGCTAATAAGACAGGAATCTAGAATTCAAAGTGAATTCTGAGCGACAACAAACATCCTTATTTGAGGTGAGAATCGAACCAAAATAGTGTTGAACTAAACACTGGAATGCTTAACCATTCAGTTGGCAGCTCATCTCTTCTCAATATTGGTACAAATTGGCAGGAAAATTTAAATAGTGAACATTTATAGTTATATTACGTATACAAAAAAAAAACCCTAATATTGTTTAAATGCAATTTTTTATGTCCCTCTTACTCAACATTACAAAAACCATGATTGATTTTTTAACTGTTTATATTCTAAACTGACATACTACTCAAGTTACTTTTTATAGGCATATCAAAGTTAGTGTTAGTAATTAATTCACATATTTTGATCAAGATGATAAAAATAAGACTATTGAATATTTTTTATACACATTACCAGTTTCATAACTTTTATGTAGCATTTATTTGACAATTTAAAAGTAAGATAACGAAACTGATAAAAAAAGTATTATTTTGAGAAAGATTACACAAAAAGAAAAGTAAGATTACCCATGAAATAACCACATCCTAAGCAAAATTAATATAGGTAAAAGTCAGGAGCATTTTTAAAGCTCATAAAATAGCTTAGCTTATATGAATTTATTTGTTCTGATAATACCATTTACTAACACTGATTTTAAAAATGATAGTTTTATAACTTTCCTTTAAAAGATAATGTTTTCAAATCGAGTAGCATAAAGTGCTTAGCTATATGTCAGCAGCTTCTCCAGTTATATATATATATAACTTAAATATTTATATAATTAATGTATATAATAAAAGTTATAAATATATACATATAATAAAAGTTACATTTAAAGTATGGACACTCTTGAATTTCATTTCATTCATACTCAGTCATTATTTTAATTGATCATGGTATAGGTTTCAACCTTAAATAGATAATTTTTGATACCTAAATATAAAGAATTTAATTTTAATATCATTAAAGAAAGGTACTGTAGTTCAATAAATTTTTGCATATATAAATTTTATTACATTTTGTGCAGTATATTTCTAAAAAAAATCAAATTTGCAAAAAAACATTTTTGATATTCTGTTTTAAATAAAAAAAAAATTATTAATAAAAATTTTAAAAAATGTTTACTTACTTTTAAAAGGTAAGTCAGATTGGAAATAGAAAAGTCATAGTAGAGTACAATATCAGTAATTAATTTGAACACTTTTGGACCTAATTTAAATGGCAGATCAGGAGAAATAATAATCTGGAAATAAAATTTAAAGTGAATAAAAATTAAACCAAAATATATTGTCTGCATTTCTGTATGTTTAAAATTAGTTGTATAAAATAGGAATGTCAATTTCAAATACTATCAAAGGTCAATAAACCAAAAGTAAGATTAACCAAATGAAAAGAAATTACTTTACTACTGAATGAACTTTTTCACATTATATTTTGCATAAAAACTTTTATATAAGAATATAATTTTTTCTATAACACATCTTTTATTAAATGAAGTAGTATAAATTAAAATAGAAGTTATTGATTGATTTCTTTTCACCAGTTACTCTAAATTTGAATAACAAGAAAAAATAAATATATAAACAATCACAAATATTGATTTGATGTGATGGTTTTTCCAACTATGTTTGTAAAAAAATAACTGGGTATATTAATGAAAAATATACATAATTATTTTCATAAAAAATATTTTATGTTTGCATTCAATATTGCTATATTAGTGTAAAAATTATTTTTTAAGTATAAGTGGTATTAAAAATAATGAAAACAATCTAAATTTCCTGAATCTTTTACTAATACAGCATTGGGCTATTTTTGGTATGTACTACAGCATAGAATCACATGAAAACAGAGTCATACAAATATTGTTTAGAGGAATATTGTCCCATTTTTTTTATGGGGATGTTGTGACAATTCTAGAATAGATATCAGAAAAAGATAACAGTTCAAGATATAATCGTCTAAAATAGATCATAACAGTTCTATTGTACTGAAGTCAAGGGACAAAATGGGCCAGCATAAGTGTTTAATTTTATCTTCATGTTCATAAAGAGCTAAAATTGATAAAAATTGCAGAATAAATTCGAGCATATCATCTAGGGAAATCCATATACAACAGATGATATTGCTTTTGTTTTAACACTGTAAAATATTGCTGAAATTTTATACATTTTAAATTCTATTTACAAAAAAGAAAAATTAGTTTAATTAATTTATTTTATACATGAGAAAAACTACAATTACATTTCATCTTTAAAAATCTAAAAATATTTGACTTTACTCAGTTTTGCAAATGCCTAAAACTATAAAACAGTATACATTTCTGCTTTCCTAGAAAAAAAAAAAAAGAAAAAAAGATTAATTACATTTATTTTAAAAAATATAAAAGAAAACCCCTTTATAGAAATAATAATGCTTAAGAGATGGAAGACTTTATTTATGCTGTTTTCTACAAAATGTGATTTTAGTATTTTTCTATGTCGAAAGTTATCAGTCTCATGAAGAAGAAATTTTTTTACAAAATCTTCAGTTAGTATTTTATAATTATTTGAGTAGTATCTTCAATTCTATCTTCACATTTCATAATGTCAGTATAGCCTAATTGAGAGAAAATGCAGCAAATACTTAATTTTTTTTAAAAAAATAAAGAAAAATAAAAAATAAATAAAGAAATAAATTTAAAGATAAAATTAACCATAGCAATATCTTCAGCATTTTCTTTGATTTCCACGTTTTTATATTTTTTATTAAATCTAGAAATATTTCGTATTTACTTATAAAATTTACTTAAAAAAAATTAATTTTTGAACTGATTTTTCTAATTTTGAGCACGATATGGTATTAGTTTGATTTGATGGATTTATTTTGAACTTCAACTAATAAAAAAATTATAAAAAGTTATAAGAAAAAATTATAAATTTTGAACGAACAAAATAGTATATATATACATAATTTAAAAAAGCTTCCTTACAATGTAAACATTTTTTTGTGACAGAAAAAAGGAAAAAGAAAAAAAAAAAAAAAGAAAGATACAAAGTATTAAAGTTTTGCAAAAAAAACTTTAATTAAATATAATAAAATTAGCATATTTTGATGATTAATAATTGGTTTCTAAATTAATGCATCATTGATTGAATAATGTCTTAAAGAATTTCCACTGCTGATGCACAGATAATTAAATTATTACGAACACTAGTACACTTGACAACAATACATTATAAAATTCAACAAGCCATTTTTGTTAACACCGACTAACTGGGTTGTATTCTAATTTCATTTCATTTTTAACAATTGCATTGGTTTTGAAATATATTTTAACAATATAACATCACAAAATTTTAATTAAATAATGAATTATGCTTTCCAATCTCATATGCAGAAATTTAGATAATATTTTAAATTACTTTGTTCTATATTTGACATTTTATATAGCACTTCCAACACAAATCTAAAATATTCTAATAATTCTTTTCATTAGAAAAACCCAGCAGTACATTAAAGAAACCCATTGTAGTTTCATTAAAGAGTACTGTAGTTCTTATTTTCTTTTCAAAGATCAATGTTCATTTTAAATTGTTAACATCCTTTCTCAGTCATAAGTGACATATATACTGTTTCACAGAGGTAAAAATGTCAAAATTAATAAATATATTCTTCAAAAAATTACAATATGGTTTAAGAAGTCCTTATATATATATATATATATATATATATATATACAAATTACATTTTAGAAAATTTCATGTTTGTTCTACCAAATAAAAATAATTTTTTTTTTTTTTTTTTTTTTTAAAATAGGAATGTTTAAGAAATATGAACTATATAAAATTTATACTTAAATTATCACAATTGTCCAATTTAAAGTTGAAGAGCTTTAGATTGAATAACAAATACTTTGCAACAGTTTGATATTACACTAAAAAATAAATGAATACTTATCTATTAAAAAAAATAGATGGGTAAAAATATTAAAATAAACTATGACTTTTCTTTCAATTTTGATGTAACATTTTAATAAGAAAAATCAGTGCTTCAGAACATAGTCAATTTTGCATGTACAACAATTTTTGAGGGGAAAATGCAGATTGGAAATATCCAGAAAATTTTATTATAAATAAATTATCAAAGAGAAGACTATATTAATATTCTGAATTTGTATTTTTAAAGAAAAGATCAACTTACTTCATTAATTCTTGAGATAATGTATTACTTCACTTTAAATATTTTTGCAACATAAAATACATACTCAAGAACAACAATTAAAAATTATCAAAGAGTATCAGATTTAGACATTCTACATTTAATACTTTTTACTATTTTTATGCCAGCAGCAGTCACTAATAACAATAATTAAAAAAAAATATTAATACAGTCTATTTCAATGCCAAAGAAAACAGAAAAATATAAATTAATAAGTCTGATAACTTGTTGCTTAACATTTTTTATAACAATCAGTTCATAGCAAAGCTATAAACATAAAAAGTACTAAATGCATGAAGGAGTAATAGCAATATTAGATAACATACATAAGAGTTATAGAAAGTATAAATAATGAGAAAATAAAATTTATTTGGAGGATAATGTATAATTATTTTAAAGTTATATTTAAAATTTGTAAAAAACTATTTATAGTTATGTTCTTATAAATATGTAGTTATATATTCACATTAGGATGATGTTTTAATTACAAAAAATTATAATGTTAAAATTGTACTTCATCAAATATTCTTGTAATGTTATCAATGGCAGGGACTGAGTGAAATATGTATGCTTCCAAACATAAATATGCTTCTTGAGATAAAATGTTGTACAAATTCACCATTGTAGAAGGCATACCAAATATTAAAATAATAGGTAACCTATCAGAATACAACCTGAAATAAAACAAGATTTACAATAAAATTTTAACAAATAAAACATAATAAAATAATCATGAAAATATTTTAAAGTTATATCTGTTAATTGCATTTTCACAAATAAATCTGTAATATTTAAAATTATAAATTTGAAAGCATAGGTATAATAACTGTAATTAGTTAAGCTGAAAATATATAGTAAACTCCCAATTGCCTATAAGCAATTTATCAGTTTAGCGATTATGTGTGAGGCATAATTCAAAAAATCTTTTCAATGTCTAATAAAGTGTTTCAATGCAAAGAAACAGAAATTTTTAAATGATTTTCTGAAGAATAAGTTTGTAAAAAGTGATAATTTAATTACTTTACAAGTAATAAGCTCATCACATTACCTATTATGAGTATAAATTGTTCAAATGTTATCCATGCTGATTTTTTACCCTTTTTTCATAATTTTGTGGATTATCCTTGAAATTTAATTATTTTTGATAGTTGTACCAGTCAAATTTGAAAATAACCAGGAGCTTACTGTACAGTTTTTCACAATTAAAACTATCCTAAAACTCTAATCATAAAATGAGAAAAAAATTCACAACAAAATAAAATTTTATTTGCGTCAATATAAAGACTTATTACTTAAAATCTTTTCTTCCAAGTAATTAATACAACTATCAAAAATATTTAAGAAGTTACTGTAAACATAAAATTCATTTAAACATATTTAGCAACAAGTTATTGTTAAGTTGTTAAAATGTTTTGTTTTTTACAAATTCTTAAAATTAAACCTTTTAATTTATAATTTTTTAACAAGACATTAAAAGACCTTACTTTTGCTAATATAGAAATATTTTTTAATGAAAATACTTTAATAAAAAATTCAATAAATTAAGCAACAAGTAATACTTGTTGCTTAGTGCAACTTAACTTTAAGTAATACTTAAAGTTAAGCAACAAGTAATACTTGTTGCTTAATTTATTGAATTTCATTAAAAATTAAGTAATGCTTTACTTTTTAAAAAATACATTACAATTTATGAATATAAAAAGAATTAAAATCCAAAGAACTTAATTATTAAATATTATTAATTTTGAAAGCAATTCAGAACTTCACATTTTTCTAATAAACCTACTCAATATACACCATTACACAATGCTATTATCATAATGTTAATTAAAATTCAAACATGGCATGTCATAGAAAAAACCTTTTATTTTGAAACAGTTTTTTAGTAGGAAACATGGTTTTCAAAAATTAAATTTTAGGATTCAAACAATATACTTTCAAATACTAGTAAGGAAAAACCTTACACATCCTTATATCTTTTAGCATGTAAAACAAGCTCTTATATGAATAATTGATTGAAAAGAATTAATTCATTATTTTAATGTTTAAAAAATTATTTTTAAAAAACAAATATTAGCTATCAATAAATAAAAAAAATCAAATATGAAATTAAATGTCAGGTTAAGTTTCTGCAGAAATTAGTATTGTGACCTCAAATTTTCAGCAACATATTCTAAATTACTTTGCTTAATTTGTGATACTAATTATCCGACATCAATCAAATTTTATTATAACATATTATGAAATCATAAGCAATACTATTTGATTATAATTATCTATTATACTAAATGAAAAAAATCAGACAGAAAACTTACTTAGTGATAATGATAAATCTTTCCAGCAACTGTGCATTAAAATTTACAACATCTTGAATAAGGATAACTATTGGCATAACTGATACATCAACACATCGTTGTTTTTTCTTAGGAGATTTAGTATATCGTTTATTACTTTTTACCTATATAAAATAAAAATAATTATTAAAATATTATAAGTTTCTAAGTAATAAAAATTTTTAAAAATTACACACACTGTTTTAAAAAATATATTTTTATTAACATGTAAGTAAAAAATGATAGAGTAAAAAATTATAACTAGTGCAACTATGAGATTTTAAACCTCTTACTTTTCAACTCATAATATTTTTGTAAATGATTAAAGTAAATATAAATTGAGATAAGAAATTTTCGTCTCATTTTTTATTTTTTGAAATCATGAAAATGTCATTATATTAAAATCAAAAATTTAGAATAAGAATAAACGTATACAGTAGACATCAAATCTGCTGTACTATTTCAAAAAATTAAAAAAAAAATGTTTTGTTATTTGATGCTTATAAAAAATTTTCTTTATAAGCATCAAATAATTAAAAAAATTTTTACTGAACAAATTATGTAAAATGTTCTTCAAAAGGTTATGAGAAAATAGTGGGATAGATGATTTTTTTTTTGAAAGGAATAAGAGATCAGACTTTGCAAATTATTTTAAAACTTACTAATTTTATTAAGTTATTTTTAAAAATAAACAGTAATTTAATATTTTAAATTTTATCTGTTTGCTCTTCAATGATTTTTTTCACACAATGGCAAATTAGCTTGAGACCAATAGTTTAAAAAGTAGATTCTGAATTACTACAAGCATCAAAGCCCAAGGTGGGATTCGTACTCACAAACTGCTGAATTGTAAGCCCAAGGGCTAATCATTCCGCTACCAGCTTAGTTGAATATTTTAGAAAATTATATGAGACAACAGATATGAAGATTAAAAATCAAATTAAAAACATTTATTTTTAACTACAGAAAAGGAAATGATCACATTTTGACACTGCATGATAAAGAACCTAATAGCTAACCAGAAATTATAATATTCATATATCTTTCTTCATTAAGGCTTCTTTACATATATTCATCTGTAGGATTCTCACATTTCTAGCAGCTGTATTCTTCTTATGCTAGAGAGAAAGCCCAGAAAACTTTCATATATCCATCTTAATCGATGATCATACAGAAAGCACAAATACAACAAATTTACCATCATTTAAAAGTAGTTGAGATCAAAGCCTCCCACCATTGGTGAAAAGCATATTTTGCTAGCAGCAATTTAGATTATTGAAATTATGGTTGAAGATAATTTTGCAAAATAACTGCACACACAGTCCATAGTTCTTTCAAAGGATTCTATTACCCATCAAATTGGTGATATAAATAAAGATGTAGTGCCAGCTTTCCTCAAAGCTGCATAACAAATATTTTCAATAAAGCTTGAAAAGGTAACACATAGTAATAAAGATGCTTACTTCATTACTTATTAGCGATTTTGCAATAATATATTCATGGTAGAAGACTAATTTTGTGCATATTAATAGAATTCAAAGTAACATCACTCCCATTGATTGCTATTTTAAAGGATTTTATAAGTGAAACAAACATAGACTGGAAATATTGTATTGGA
Organism: Latrodectus geometricus; assembly: GCA_026290005.1. NCBI lineage: Eukaryota > Metazoa > Arthropoda > Arachnida > Araneae > Theridiidae > Latrodectus > Latrodectus geometricus. The sequence continues at coordinate 542,242 of JAPDSC010034197.1, read as the reverse complement.
ATATGCACTGATGGGGCTTATTCAATGTCAGGAAGATTCCAAAGTATACAAGCACTAGTGAAAAAAAAATCTCCGAGATGCATCTGGACACACTGTATAATCCACAAAGAATCTTTGCCTTCCAAAGAAATTAGTCTTGGTGTGAATATAGTGTAGCTACAGTTGTAACCACAGTAAATAACATAAAAATAAAACCTCTGAAATAATTAATCTTTTCAACATTCTGTAAAGAGACAAGGATCTTTGAATTAAAGCATATTTTTTTTAAATGATATTGATCATTTTGAAGTGTTTGTTCATTTTATATAATGGCTTGCATCCTATATGTATTAATGATAGATGTTTATTTTCTTCTTAACAACCATTACAAACTGTTATTTTCTATCACATTTTAATTATTAAGAGCATATCAAGGTTTTTGTTGAATAGTCTAAAACAAATATCACAAGTCACAGATGAGAGTCATACCATGTGTTAACAGTCACTGATGAAGAAACTAAAAGCAATGTATGCAGAAATGTAAACATTTTTATACTCTTCTACAATTTAATTCAATCAATTAATTTAAACTAATTTTTATGTTGAAATTTTTAATAAAACAAAACTAGCTGACTGTGGATATTGGAAATCTTGTAAATAATGAGACAAGATCTATTTATATAAAGGGAAATAAGAGAAAAATGCTCTGACATAATTAATAGAAAAAGCAAATGGGGTAGAAAGATACCAAAAATATTATTAAATGGTCAACACTTGGTTTATTGATATTTTTTATGCCTTCTACTGCCTGTAAGACATGGAAGCATAATAAAAAAAAAATGAGTTTTAAGAATACTATATATTATATACACGTTAAGAATACTTCAATATATGAATGCTTTTATATATATTTACATAAACATTATTCCAAGCAATGTAAAAACATTGTTTACACATGAAATATTATTTAAAATACTATGTATATCTGTTTTAAGTAATTTTTTATAAATATAATTACATATACTCCTATTTAAAAGCTACACCATCAAAAGCAAACTACACGTTAGGATAATATAAAATAAATAAAATTTTGGTCATTGTAAAATATTTGGTTATTTTATAAGCTCTTTGTAAAATAAAATTCGAAAAAATTTAAATTTGTAACTTTACAAATGATACTTAAGAATTATATAGCAGATTTTTAATTTAAGAAGTTTTAAAAATATACAGAATTATAAATGATTCAAAAATCAAACTTATTAAGCAAAATTACAGAAGTTTCTAAACATGTGTAAAACTGAAAATCATGAATTAAATGCACTAACTTTCTCAAGAACACTTTGATAAAATTCATATAAATTTGCAAAAGAACATTCATCTCTCTTTGGCAAACAGCAGCCTTCAATATCTAAAAACTAAAGCAAAAGTAAAACAAAATTTAATATTTTTGTTATTCGATAATATTCATAATAAATCACAATTATATAATTTATAAATTACTTACAATTGTGTGATATTTTCAGAATAATGAATTTAATTACATTAAGACAAAATATAATTATGTTAATTTGATTACTATGCAAACTTAATAGAATCTCAAATTTAAGAAAGAGTTGAGCAAATTTTTCAAACTAATGAATTTTATCACAATAAAATTTTAAGTGAAAAATATATATTTATTGAGTTATTTTCAAAATTAATAGAAATAATTCCCTATTTTAAGGAAATTTTAAACTAGGTTTTATTTCTTTACTTTATCAATCAATGCTCAAAAATCTGCTAATGAAAAACATTTTCAATCAAAATAATGAATATTTTCATTATTTACAGATGATAAAATTAAGAAGATTATACAATTCATACACTTTCATATCTTTATTAAATAAATAATAACAAAAAATATGATAAAATTTAATCATTGCATTAAATTTGTGAAAAGTGTTTTCATATTTTCTATTCGACATAAATTTATTTATCTCATGATCTGAACATTTCACAAATTTAAACGTGAACTTTACTTTCCTAAGGCTTTATAAATTTCTGAGGAAAAATTAAATTTTTATATACCCCATACAAAAAAATCAGAATTTTCCTAATTGAATTTTAACTAAAATTACTTGAGTTATAATAATTAATTGACAAAAAAGCTAAGATAAGTGAAAAACATAAAAGAAGTTTTATAAGAATTTTAATGTTTTGTTAGTTGTTTTTCACAAACATATGTTCTACAATTACATATCAATGAATAGTATTATGTCATGAAACTTCCCAAACAGTTTTATGAAACTTTGTAATTTTATATTAATCAATATAAATCATATACTAACAAGTTTTGAAAAATTTCACACCAACACACATATATATACATAAAAAAATAATTTATAATATCATATTATTTTAAAATATTGACTTAAATTCTAAAATATATAAATAAATAGTCATAAAAAAATTTAAATACTGAAGTTTTGTCAAATATAATATACAAATTATTCATAAGCTAATTATTGTGGTACACATATTTCAATCAGTTTAAAAAATATTTTCCTAAATTTAATAAATTACAAAAATCAAAATCAAATTTAAAATTAATTAAATTTTCCTTCAAATCATTACTGTAAAATAATTACAAATTATTATTTCTATACAAAAAATTATTTGTACTAAAATACAATGATTTGATCCAGTATTTGGAAAAAAATTGAAAAATTATTTTGACAAAGTTTTTGAAAATAAAATAGAAAAAAACTACACATTAAAATTCCTTTTCAGTAAAATTTTAATTGTACTATCTGGATAGTTTTCTTTTAGCTGATATCAAATATAATTCACTCTTTTTTGTAAGAATAAATTTTCTGGACAAAAATGTTAATAAACGGCAATGTTTTTACTTATACCTTAAGTAATAACAAGGAATTATGTTTTAATGGAATTTTGGAACACATAATTGGGTAAAAAATATCAAAGCAATAACTGAATAGAATAGTTTCAACAAAGATTAAGAAAATATGGTTATTCATCTTGCAAAGAAAAATAGATTTAAACAATTATATTCACACACTTTGAAAATGAAACAAAAGGAAAAATAGAACAAAACAAATATTGATATTAAAACATTAATATTATATCAAAAATATTTGCAAAAAAATTAAAAAATAAAATGGTAGCTCTATACATTTGTTACATTAGTTCTAAATAAATTAAGGGTACAATATGTGCTACAAATATAGTAGCTATTGAAATCCTAAAACCTTTCTAACCACAAACTGTCAGTCAAATGAATAGGCCAAATTTGATGTCTCCACTAGTTATAAGTACAATTATGATTCTTTTCAGTGCATGATAGAGCATTGACTTATTAGAAAATGATTTCTGAGAATCATACTGTGAGAAACAACAAAAATAGCAACATATATATATATATATATATATATATATATATATATATATATATATATATATTGTTACTATTGCAGAGCTTTTTTATATTGTTACAATTAATTACTATAAGTTGTACTAAGTAAGTCACAATGAAAAAATCATCATAAATCAAAGTCTTAGAACTCGAGACAGATGTCCTCACATGGCACCTACATAAAAAAGCAATGGAAGTATAACAGTCTTCAAACACAAACAACATCAAAGATTGAATTATGGACCAGCAGAGTATATAGTCTATATAGAATATAAATCAGCAACAATAAATTGAGGATCGGTTTGAAATTTCATATTCTTTCATGAAAATTTCAGTCTTACCTAATGTAAAGAATGGTATCGCACTAGAGAGAGTATTTATATGGAGAATATTTCTTTTGGTTTTTCAGTCATATTTATTAATAATTTGAAAAAACTATAATCCGTCATTATGACTAGAACATCCTGTGAATACATGTTGCTTACCAAATATAGCTTAATTGGATTTTAATATCATGAAGAAAAAAATTAACAAAATATACAAGAAGATTTACAAACAATCCTAAGGATTATTAACATCTAAAAAAGCAGGGTTTAAATAAATAATTTACAAAAAAATTTAGACTAGAATTCAATCAACTCTTTACATATTTATTTACAGCAGTTTCAATTGGTTAATTTTTAATATTGTTTTCTAAGCTTCTGTATTTTTGGTTACAAAATTTTTAGTTATAAAAACTTTTGTTTCTGTAATATTATATTTTTCCATTAAATAATTATAGATCTACTCATGCGCCCTTAACTGAACTACAATAATATTATCTAAAAAATATCATTACATAAAAAAAAGAAAATGTTTTATTCAAAACTTTCAGATTTGCTAGAAAAAATATAAGGCAACTTCAAAGATTCTTGTTATGATTTTCCTCAAATGTTATAATGTGGGTAATAAAATTTAATTACTTGTACAATTAAAACTGAAAAATATATAAATATTTAACTGATAAGATTCTTATTTCCTTACTTGTATACCCACAAAAATTTTCATTTGTAAATGCAACATATCATATGCAGAAGAGAGAGAAAAAATTTTAAACTAAAAAATATAAAACTAAGAATTTACTTTTAACTACACAATACTAACAGGTTTCCTTAAAAGTTTCAATCAATTTTCAAACAAATTACACAATAAAAACATATGACATAATAAACAACATTACATTTTAATCTAACAGTATTCTACTTATCTGTAAAATTTTTAAAAAGGAATTTTTTTTGTTAAAGAAATACAATTTTTAGTATATTAATTTCCAAATAATGGTTCCATTTCATATTAAACATTTTTAAAAAATAGTATCACAGTTATAAAAAAAATCCATCTTTATACATAGAATATGATAAAGTTAATTTTTTTTTAACAAAAACAGTTTAAAACAAATATCAATTTTCCTTTTGTTTTACATTTTATTAAATAATAAAAGCAATTAGGTATCAAACAAGTATCAAAATGATACTCTTGAAATACAAAACATTTGAAAAGTGAATTTTTCTTTTTTCTTAACTTATGCAATTTGTCTAACTTATATTTAACAATTTTCAAATATTATGTTGCTATTATACCTATTTTAAAAAATAATAATACTTAAATTTCAAATAATTAATAGGTACAAAGTTTTTTCCACTGTAATAATTTGTCTTATAAGACATAAAATTGTATTAATTTTTTTCATCAATATAAAAGCATTAGTAGAAATAGGAAATTTTTTTTTCAGAAATTAAACAATTAAGATACATAGCATATTGAAAATACTTAAACTTTTTTAATGAGTTAAAAAATAAATATATATATATTAAATATTCTTTAAAGATGCATTATTAATACCTGCTCATATTTTCTAATCAACTCCCCATGTATGGTTTGCATAATGTGAGAAAAACTGCTACACTTTTTAGATTCCAAAACTACTGTGCAATACACATCATTTATATGAAGATATGTTTCCAATAATTGAAAAATACTAGAATGATCAGACATGTTTACACCTGAAAAATTATCAAAAATATTACCTTGAGGTATTTACTGTTTCTCCTTTTATAAATCATTATAAAATAAATTAGAATAATATTAATATTATTTAAACAATTTCAGAATAGTATTAAAGCAATAAGCTTACACTCATTATTATTTTTTTTTTTCTGTAGCAAATTCAATCTGATATTTTAAATAGTCACACAGAGTTAAGAGAAAACAGAAATTGTGAATTTTATATAACATATATAAAAATAATTTTCCTGTTTACCAAAAATTCCATGGAATTATGATTCATTAAAAATTAGCAAAAACCTTTGTGTTATAAAAAGGCTTCACATAATACACCATGATTTTATTAACAATAAATCATTGATAAAAACCAAATTTTTTCTTTTACTGTAGATTTTTATATGAATCTATTATATTTTAAGTAAAATTTTGTAATATAATCAAATCAATTTATTTAATATTTTAAATTATGAATTGAACAAATTGCAATTGTATCATTTTAGAAGTTAACACTGATTGCAAAAAACTTAGAGTTAAAAACTTTAAGCACAATTTTTTATACATGAGTATATAAACAATTTTTTTTTTCTTTTTTTGCCTATTTAACTAACATTTTTTAGATGGACATTAATACTTAATTTTCATTCAAAATACAAACCAATAAAAAGTATTTGAAAAAGAAAGAGTGATTCACAATTTTGTAAATAATGAAGTTAGTGACTAAATCAAATTCCTCTTGTAAATTTCTTCCTGAATTGACATTAAGAATTTGGAAAAATATTTTAACAAAAAACATAATGCACTCAAAAACAATGAATACTACTTTTAGAAATGCTTATACATATTGATTCCCTTACTACCATTCAAAGAGCATTTAAATGTTAATAATTTAGCCAAATTAGAACTAAAAGGCTTAAAATATAATGTCTCTGTATTGGCTATTATTTATTTTAAAATTATCTTTTAATTTATTTTTTGTAAATATATTAGAACTTTTTAGAATTTATTAAAATTCTAACATATTTTTCAGAATTTTTTGTCCTTAAATAAAGACACTTCTTTTAATATTATTTATAGATACAAATATTATAACAACTGAATTGATAACTAGTGACATGATTGTACACAATAATAAAAATCACAGTTTGTAAGAATTTCTTGATAATAGATAAAAAAAATTTTAAACCTCAATAAATTCTAGTTTTTATTGTAGATTATATAATAAATAAAAAAACACATTTTTCCTTCCTTTCAATTGTTTCAAAACATTTTTTTTAAGAAAAAATTGCATAGAATATACATATTCCTGCCATGAAAACTGCATTATTAATCATAATGTGTAAATATAACTTTGCTCTCACACACACAATAAATTTCTATTAAGAAAATGAAAAACATTTCTGCAATTTAATTTATCTGAAGCAAACTCTGTGACAAAACATTATTTCAGCTAACTGCACAGATAACTTGTTTAAATTCATTGTTTTGTCACTTAACAATTTTTTGTTGTAATTATTTTAAAGTTAAATTAAGTTTTTATTTCATGAATGTAAAAATACACCAGATTAAAGAATAAAAAAAAATTCTATTTAAAAATGCTAATTCTCCAAAATTTATGTTAGTATTAAGCATAAATGTATAGCAGCACAAAAAATATTTAAACTGGATATTCATTGATGATACACTGTTAGCCTTTACAATTACAGTAGTTTTTAAAGTGTGACACTTTAAAAAAATTACAAAACTAAAACATTTCAGGCTAAAATATTTATTAATAGTTTTATACAGTTTTACAATCTAATTAAGCAACATTATAAAGTATTTTTTAAAAATTATATTGTAATTTTTTTTCTTAAAAATTTTGATTTGCTTTGCTGTATTTATTAACATTAAATTCAAAATTTGCTAATTATTTCCTGATGTCTTGTGTTTACGGATTATTAACATTTATGTGTGGAGTTAATTACAGATTACAATGCAAAAAAATCACTTGATTTATAAATGATTTAACTTTCTTTAGATACAATCAAATTTTGATTATTTTCTTTTTTAGAAAACTTATAATTTTTGAATTTATTGTGATACCTGAGTTTTATAAGCTTTGACTTCAAAAATGATAATTGATTATGATGATATTCTCATTATTTTTCACATTTAACCTATTCCTGTTATCAGTTAAAACATCACCCATAATATATTGAAAAAATCTTCAACAAAAGGATTTGGAAATACATTCATATAAAGCTTTCACTAAGATAGTTAAAAATTTAAATTTTGGAACAAAATCTTGATTTTTGTTAAAGACAAGAGAACACCGTTTTAAATTAATTCTGACTATTTTATCTGCATTATAAGTAACTTTATTCATTACATTTATCATTTTCTCTACTGCATAATCTTTGAGTAGATATCCCAATTCCTTGTTCAGAGATCAAAGGTGGTAATATTAAAGTCTCAAAATCTGATAAACTTGTATTTTATTTTGTGAATTTTGGATTTAAGGCAAAAGTAATTTAAGTCTTCTTTTTTATCAAGTGTGCAGTTGTTTCTCGATAAATAAACAGCACATTTTTCTCTATAATAATTTTATCCAAGAATAATTCTTCCTAAAATATACAACATTTTATGAATAAGCATCGTAACATGTACAAATTTTGTCAATATATCGCTGTACAGGATCTTTAATTCTTTAAATTAGAAATTTCATTAATTTATTAAAATGCAGTGAATACAACTACAAAAAATATTTTTTCTTGATCAAATAAAATCAAAATACTACAATACCATTTTTCTAAGATTGATTAAAGAGACCCCTTAATCTGTTCAGACACAAATGTTTTTATACATTCCAGTATAACTTAACAAAACCTCATTTTTGGTTCCTTCTTAAAGTGATAAACTCACATTGTTAATTAAAAATATGTCAGTTTAACTTATGAAATCTTTCAGACACAGAAGCATCTATAAAAATCTATTCACAATGGTTCTAAGTAAATTAAGTTTGCTTTAAAATTAAAAAGTTACTTGAACCAAGTACAGTTAATGTCTGCAGTTCAATAAATAAATGCTTTATTGTAGGAGTTTACCATCACCATTGACATCTTTACTAAAATATTGAATAATTTGATTCTAAATCCCCAAAAAAAGTTTTGTAAAAAATTATTTAATTTATAAAACATATTTCCATCAATTATAAAAATCCTCATCCACTATTAAACAAAGATACTTATTTTCTTCACAGAGAAATATTACTTCATCACTTTTTGATCCATGCATGATTGAATAAATATCAAATAGCTTATTGTTTTACAAATACTAAATCTCTTTTGATTTTAAAGTTCTTTCATTTTGCTGTAAGATATTGTTTTTAGTTGTGAATTTCTCTTTTGGAACCTAAACATGAACAATCAATTTATTCTACTCATCATCAAAAATGTCAACCATATAAGTTATTAAAATATTCAGTTTTATTGGTAGATTCATCAATTTTTATTGAAAAAACTCTGATACTGCTCATTAAATTCCTGCATATTTTTAATTATGCCATGAATTGCTACATATGTTACACAAATCTTTCTGCTTTTAAATATGGACAAATTAGCTTATCATATGCTTATGTCTGAGTGTGCACAATAATTTTTGGAATTAAAGTAAGAGAGTTATCTCTAAAACATGTAGTGATAACTGCTTTGTGATTACTACATGAATACCAACTGATAATTTTTTTCTTGAAGGTTCCAAAAACATAAGTTTTAAGATTTAAACCTGTAAACACATATAATTAGTCTAATTAGAGTGAGTATTTATGCAGGTACACACATTGTGTGCAGAAAATGATAAACCTTGCACTGTAGATCAATTAAATTCCGTACAAAACTTGTCTTGAATGATCTTTAGAACTGTATTTACATTATTAATTGATGATAAAATTTAGACTTGAATAAAAATTTATCTTAAAAAATAATTTTTGAAAAAATCTTAACTTTGAAAATTTTTAAGACAGAAAAGTGGCACTCCAGTTATTATTTTAAATATATATTGTGAAAAAAATGTATTTCTAAAAATATAGCACTTTATTTTTGAAAATTTTGTACTTTAAAATAAGGTCTTTCCTATCCTTTTGATCCTATCCTAGAATCATTTTGCGACAATATAAAATAAATTTTTATTTTTGAATAATATATTAAAAATAATCATAAATCCATTTTTTTAAAAAAATGAATTTCATTTCATTATAAAACTAATTTACAGTTCAAATTATCATAAAACTATGGATTATTAATTAATCATTGATTAATAAATTAATTATTAATGTGTTATAACATTTCAATCTTTTACCTCATTCATTTAGATTAGTAAGCAATCTAAAATGTAAATTTTTTTAACAAAAGGAAGAAAATAAGGTTCAATAAATTAATGAAATCATTATACTTAAAATTTTACAATGCAAAAATATAAAAACTTACTGCAATAGAAAGTCAAATATCATAGAAGAGTATAATAAACTAAATATTATGTATTAATAAACAATATATATATATATATATATATATATATATATATATATATATATATACATTTTATATATTTGATACATGTATTAAGTTTGCCACGCAATTACATGAGAGCTAATTAGACCTGCACCAATTGTTTAATGTACATTCTAAACAATTAGAATTTTTCATTTAAAATTTTTATACTCTATTCAAATTTATGTATCCCTAAGTCAATTACCTAATAGTAAACAAAACAGACAATGGAAAAAAAATTTATCATATGCTGGTTTTGCAGTAAAATACATCATGTATACAATTTATGGATTACTATATATATATATATATTCGCATAGATACTATGTGCATATAATCTGCTGCATATTATGATATGCTTTTTCTTTTACTCTGAATAAAGGTCTTGTAATTATTACACTGCTGCGGGTTATATACAGCGAAATATGTCACATTAGAGAGACACAAATAAAACCAACTTAACTTATTTAAATAAAATATTAACACACATTTAAAATGAACAAAATATAAAGTACATTAAGTTCAAATTCTTTTGAAAATAAAAATAAAAAATTTTTAATTACCCATAATAAGAACAGCAGCTTGAATCTCATTAGATTCTTTAAGTGGAAATTTTAAACACCTTTGAATGAACATGAGGAGATTTTCAAATGTTTCTGCATATGATTTCCTTTCAATAATCTATAATAAGAGAGATACAGTTACAAAAAGAATAAATTTGAAAATATTCACAATTAAAAATTAACAAATATAAATTTATTGCAAAAATGCACTTAAAAAAGTTAGTTGCAGTTTAGAAGTACGAAAATTTAAATAAATATACTGTAAAATTGGAACATATTTATATACATATATTTTTTGATTTAAAAAAAAAAACAATGCTTAGAAGCAGTATAACATACAGAAAAAATGCAGAGTAACAATGCAAATTAATATAAATGTTGAATATATTTACAGTTTTGAATAAAACATAATTTTTTAACATCTATAACTAGTAATAAAATTTGATATTTTAACTTCAAAAGAAAAGCATTATGAACAATATATTTAAAAATTAATTTTTATTTAATTTCTATAGTTGAGTTTTGTTTTTAAATATTTTAAACAAAAAATTTCACAGCTAAGGATATTTCGACTAATAGGTATAGCCCAAAAGCTAATGATATTTTCACTGACTGGTACAGGGCATTATGGTGGAGCAATAGCACCTAATGGTATAATTATAGCAATTACTATTTCTATTAATATTCTTTGCATTATAAAAACTATAATTATAATTAAAAAACATCTGGAGAAAGAATGATTATCAGGAGCAAAAATATTTGGTCCCGGTAAATGCAAGTTTTCTATCTTACAGTTTAATTATTTACGAAAACCAATCTTTCAAAATTAAACATTTAAAGCTTCTATTACAATAATTATTAATAATACAACCTTTTATGATAAAAATGCAATTAAACTGATGAAACATGAATTTTAAAAACAAGAAAACAAAAATTGTTTTCAAAAATAACAAATCTTAAACTAGCAAATATATGAAACTATATGAGTTACAATATAAAAATATGTATTCATATGGTTTTATTTGGAAAATAATCCATATAAATAAGACAGTCCACCACATCACAAGTATGTAGAAAATACTATAAAACAATTTTCAACTGAAATATATGTTCTTGCTTCCTAATAAAGTTTAGTGACACATCCATTTTCATGGAACTATTTAAACCTTTATATATTAAAAGGTGGTCAGAATTCAAAGTGCCTGTTTTACAAATTGGATTCACTTGAGAAGATATTATTTTCATATTATATAGATGCTGTTAGGAGTCAAAAAATCACACATTACTGCTTCCTTTTTTGGCAACCAAAATACAGTCATTTATCTTGTATTTTTTTTCCATAATTTTCCTTTTGATAAATTAGTTAAAGCCTAATTTATTTCATAGTATTTTTCAATCTCATATTTTTTTTAAGTGTATCTGCTGTTATGGGTACAATTTCTTGGGGCAGAAAGGTTTTGGTTTTCTTAATTGGAAATCCACGTTTTTTGTTACCCACTATAACAATGTGCAAGGAAATCCATAGAAAGGCAACAGTTTTTTGCAATTTTTTGCAGCAGTTTATGCTTTGATTTTGCTTATGATTTTAATTTCACAACAATGAATTTTTGTTATTGCTGAAATGGAGTCCACCAGTAGTACCTCTTTAGAGAATTCCTTTGTTTTTTGTTCTTAAGTTCTCAAAAGAAAAGTGAATAGTGCAGATCGCTGCATCAAAATTGGACATATGAATACCGACAGGAGTACTCTGGGAGAATAGTTTACAAAACAAGCCAGCTTCTGATCTGCTATGCATATGGAATACTAATCAGTCATCCATCCTCTGGATTCATTGATTGTGCATAACAAAGTTGCTTTCAACTTTAATTCAATATTTGCTTGATTATATATAAAGATATTAGAAAAAGACATCTTCCATGACCAATGCAAGATACTA
>JAPDSC010034197.1:449465-529773 GCA_026290005.1 Latrodectus geometricus | reverse complement strand
TATGAATTAAAGATATTAGAAAAAGACATCTTCCATGACCAATGCAAAGATACTAAAAGCATGAATTATGAATTGCAAAGCTCAAGCTTCTTTTAACATTATTACTTGTGTTGTCTCATCCCTTGAAAGTGAAAATTTAATTAATATAAAATACTATTCATAAATATGGTTTTTAGCATGGTTTGTTTTTATTGAAAAAATGTGTGATACACAAAAACAGTTAAGTTTACAAAAAGATACTTAACAAAATTAATTATGAAATAACAAATGTACTGAAGAGTGTCAAAAGTCTCTGCTAAACATTGAAAAACATTTTAGTATGTGTAAGTCAACAAAAATAGTATTAATTAATGTTAACTACTCACAAAAGTAAAAGGACATTGTAATGTAAAAGAGGGTTTAATAGTTGGCACTCATTTATTAAATTTTTTCCAAAAATAAAAGCAGCATATTTTTATCTTTTATTTTAAATCAAATTTTACTACCTTTCAGAAATCCACTTATCAAGAAACGCGAAAATAATTTTAAACAATTTAAGAAATGGGTTTCAATTTTAAATCTTATTTATTATTCATACTGTATAAGGTATAATTTTTTAAATTTTTTATAAATAAATTACATGTTATAAAAAGTTAGAACTCGAATATTATATTCTTATTTATGAAGTTCTTTCTTTTGTTTGTTATATAATCTATAAAATGTACAGTACATAATAAATAATTATATAATACTAGTCTACTAATTATATATATGTATGTATGAACATGGGCAGAAAATATAAATCAAACAGATTTTAAAATAAAAAAAGTTTATATGAACTGGAAATCAAAAAGTACCATTTATAGAATTAATTTATTCAAATCTCATTCTTACCTTCAATTGAAATAAGTCACAAATTTTAAATATTTAAAAATTCAATTATCTGATCTGAATTTAAATTTTCTCTGAATAATAGTTACTTGATTTGGGCTAAAGCCAAAGTACAATCATCTTTTTTGTTGTGTGGGAAGGTTAAGCTACTTACTAAAGAAATTGAAATTTTTAGCACAGAAATTATATATATTGACAAACACAATGATGGGTTATAAAATCTTTTGACATTAGTTTGCATATTACAAACTATATATATAAAATATATTTATATATCAAATAATATGTGTATATGTCAAATTATATTAATCATGTGTGCACAAACTTATGATTAAGCTATTAATTTTTAATCAAAACAAGTTTAAAAAATACTCTTGCTGCCAGGTAATTGGATTTCTAAAAACACATTCTTTATAAAACTGCAAGTTGACATGTTGCAATGTATTTTTAGTGCATTCTTATTATGTCCTAAAATGTCAAAAGATAGTTACTGTTAATTTTAATGTATAAATGATTGCTGTTTAAATGACTGATATACTTTTGTTAACCAGAAGTGACTAAACAAAAAAATATTGACAGATGAAAAAAAAATAAACAATTACACAAAATGTACTTTCAATCTAAAAAATGTACACAAAATTGCTTTCACATATAATTAATGATTAATCTGGAAACAAGTATGTCAGGAATATCACATATAGTTGAATCTTTCAAATAAATAATTAAAAATAAATAATCAAAAAATTATTCTATCAAATCTGAAATATATCAATCATGGGGAAGAATGAAGATGCAAACCTTAGAACTGTAATATTCTCAATTCAAAATATTTTTAATTAAAAATAATTATTTTATTTCCAATCAACAATCTTGTTTAAAAATACAATTAAAGTTTTAAGATTATTTCATATAATCTATTCATGATATAATTTCATTAAAAAGTGTGTGATATATATATATATAATTTCAAATTTATCTTAAATTTACAATCATGAGTAATGAATTTTTAATTTAATAATCTATTTTTTACAATTGTAAAGTAAAACTTAAATTACTGTGATAATGCAAAAAATAAAATTGTTAAAATTTTTTAAACACTCAGTATATTTTGAACTATCCCCATTTTCATAGTATAAATACAAAATTGTGACATAAAATGATAATTTTATTAACAAAATTAGTTATTTTAAAATTAAAATATTTTTACTTGTAAAAATTATATTTAAGCATATTGGTATTTGATTCTAAATTCCATTTATTTTCTTATAAATCAACTCAACTGTACTTCATATATAATACATATAATAAACATAAATTATATTACCATAAAAAATTTTACTAATAAATATGCAAATATTATATAATCATTTATTTTAATAATTTCTGCAGAAAAAAAACAAGCTGCATTTAGATTTTAATTAAAAAGATATTCAATAATCCTACCATTAATAATAAGATTCTTTTGAAAAAAAACAAATGCGTTATTCAAATAAATATCCCTACATTATAATTAGTTTTATTTTTATGTGATAAAATTTAAACAGCAATATATTATTCTACCTCTGATAAAAATTTAAAAAAAAAAAAAAAAAAAAAAAAAAAAAAAATCAAAGCATTTTTTTTAAAAAAATTTTTTATATTCAAATGATGATAAGAGTTATATTTGTAATTTATAATATAAATACATCAAAATTAGAATTTCATATGAGGTTTAGTGATTCAAAAAACTATAAAGTTTACTTTTAAATATAAAAACTTACCTTAATTTTTGAGGCAATTTCTTCCCAAAGAGGAAATTTAGTCTTGTTAGATTCAGAAGATGCATGACTACCTGTGCAATCATCAAAGGATTTTTAAAACATTTAATAAAAAAAATATTGAAGTACATACTAAATATTTTGTGAAAGAAAAAAATATTACTGAAATAAGTTTATCAGCAAAAATAAATTGACACAATCATAAACTATCATTTTAAATCCAAATTTGTTTACATTCATCATGTTAATTAATACATAAACCAAAGAAAAAATAATGTCATAAATAATATTGATATATGCTTAGCTTTGATAAAAGAATTAGATTACCAAACAGAAACAGGCATAATATCACTATTTTTCTTTTGATGAAAAAAAAACAAAACAAAATTAGCTTAAAAAATATTTTATAAATATCAATTGCAAGCAAACAAACAGTATTGAGACAATAAAGTGAAAAGAATAATGTCTTTAAAATCATTTCTCTTTAATGAATTTAAAAAGTGAGATTATATTATTTAAATGTATAAAAAAGAAATAAAAGTAATTACATTCTGAAGTAAAATTTTTAATATAAGTATACTGGTTATTTTAATATGAGCCAATTTTTCTTGTGGAAAATAATAATTGACATTGGTCATTTCTGTTGAATGTTGTAATTTTTTTTTTATTCTCTGAATTATTGTCATAAGATATCACAGTTAATTAGAGTAGTACTCAAAAAAGGTTGATAAAAGCTTGTATCATTCTTCTAAAGTAATTGCAATATAAATCATTCTATATTACTTTTTATTATAGCTTAGTATTTCAATTGAAACCACTTATGTATTTCTTAAGTAAAATTCAATTTACTTTAATGTATATTAAAAGCTATAAATTTAATTTACATTAAATTTAAAAAAAAATCAATTTTAACAAGACACTAAATTATGTATACAGAAAAAATTTGAATTTAATTCATAATTTTATAAAAATGATAAAACAGATATAAAATTAATATAATTTTAACTTATGAACACAGGGCATCATGGTTTACTACATATACATGTATATTTTCTTTTTCTTGTTCAAACAAACTAAAATGACAAAAATAAATAATCCTCCCAGCCTATAAAATTAAAAATTATTAATCATTTTGAAAGAAAATTTTATTAAACAAATATGGAACTATTCAGAACATTTGAAATAGTAAACCATGCATAATGCTTATTAACAAATGATTTTGATGCACTTATAATTTATGAGTGTTATAATTCACAAAATAACAGTGAACTATATTTAAATGAAATCTTATACAACCAAATATTTAAATTCTGAAAATAAACTTAGAAATATTTTTAAAAAGATCCACCTCAAGAAAACTGCATTAATTATTTGAAAATCATTAAATCTATTAAATACAGGACAAAAATCTTGTCACAATAACACCAGAAAATTTGTTTAAAAAGCTTAATAATGCAAAAAATTACAATTCTTTATTATTTCTGATGTTACATAATTCTGATGAAGATAGATGTTTTGCCTCTAAATGTTATAAATATTCAAGATTATCCTCAATCTGAAAAAGAATGGCAGATTTTTTCCTTTTTTTTTTTTTTTTTATAAAAGAGCACATAGTAAGAACTTATTTCTAATGTTTGATCAAATAGTAAAATTATATAACACTTTTCATGGTTCTCATGGTTTTTCAAACTCATTATTCAAACCAGTTTAAAACTAAATAGAAATAAGATATAAAAAGAAAAAAAAATTTGAATAAATTATATTAAGTATATCCATAAATATAATAAAAAAAATTGAAATACATGAATAATTTGTAAAATTGTAAT
Source organism: Latrodectus geometricus (assembly GCA_026290005.1). Classification (NCBI taxonomy): domain Eukaryota; kingdom Metazoa; phylum Arthropoda; class Arachnida; order Araneae; family Theridiidae; genus Latrodectus; species Latrodectus geometricus. The sequence goes on along the minus strand of JAPDSC010034197.1, from coordinate 525,320 downwards.
CATAAAAAGAAAATTGTTCTCATAAGCATGAAAAAAAAATGCATATTTGCAGTATCGTCCATTTTTTATTTAAAAAATATAAAATAAGATTAAAAAAAAATTTTTTTAATATATAATTAGCAAATTTTTACTTTTGAAATAGTAGGTACTAATTTTAAATTATCAATATTGTAAAATTAGTACCTATTTCAAAAGTAAAAATTTTGTAAATTCTAATTTGGATCAATCAAATTTGCATATAAAAAAATTATATAAATATGCTATTAAAAGTTTTTACAGAAATGAAATAACATTCATACTCGATTTTTTCTTTCCTTTATTTGGTTTGTGTACAAAGCAAGCCTGAAAAAATAATTTTGTCAGTAAAAGAAAATTCAAAGATATTTACATTAAATAAATAATATTTATAACAAAATAAAATACATGGTATTTGCATAATACAACGACTAACTTGGCAATAAAAATTTTCATTGGAAATTTCATTTGTGGGACTAGTGTGATTTAAATAAGATTTACATAATTGTCTTTATTTTAACACCCTTTATAAACTATATTAGAGTCAAAGATTTTAGGTAATTGTCATATTACTTTTTATGATTGCAAGTTTCGGCAACATATCTAGATAACAGTTGACACATCCCATAATGTTTTGAAAAACCGCAAATTTTTTTTTTATTTTTAATAAAAAAAAATTGCCTTTTAGTAGTACCCTCTGGCAATATATTGTGTTTTAGAATAGAGATGCTTCTAAGAATGCCAAAACCTTTCCTACTGGAACATTCACAACCTTAAACTTAGTTTTTCATAAACTATATTTTAAAAAACAAAATTAAGGCAATTTCAATTATTCTGTGGTAAGAAATCATGCCATATTTCCTTAATTCTCCAAGATAAGTAGTATTTTTGTATTATTCTATCTAATGAAATAATATTGAGAAAAAAATTACAGTTACTTACTTTTATGTAACAATATCTAATATAACTTAAAAATTTTGTTATCCTATAAATCAATTAAACAGCTCGGGAAAGTTATTTATAGATACAAGCAAATACTCTTATTAAGAATATTTTTTTTTTAAAAAATCCCATCGGCTAGAGAAAAATATTACCAAATAACAAGATTTTTTACCATCAATTGAAAACTTCAATTAAAAAATATCATATTCATGGTTATGACTCTTTGTTTGTCTCTTTAAACAAGAGTCTTGTCTCTATTTTGTCTAATTCAAATTTTTGAAAAGAAACTATTGGAGAAGTCTAATAATCCACTTAGATTTATTTTTTGTCGATGCAAAATATTAACTATTTTTAAAAATCTATTAAATTATTGAATGGTATATAATGTAATTCCTTTTTGAATTTTCACTTAATTAACTTTTGTGTTGTTAAAATAATAATTTGAAATATATTAATTACTTTTGCAAAAAGAAAACTGCACCATATTGTTTATAATCATGTATTCTATTTTCTGTTTCAATTCCCATTAAATATGCACTGAGAAATAATACGATAGGATTTGGTGTTAATTTGGTGATATTTGCACCTATTTTTCTGGTCAATAAAACTATTGACCAATACAGTATCCAATTAAATAAATTTTGTAAGCTATTAATAAATAAGTGAGAATATAAAATAACTTAACTGAGTTCTGTAGCTTCTGTGAATGATGAATGATTTAAATCAACAGGTAACTGAATCCAAATAGATTTCTTCATGTAGCAAATTTCAATGAAGTCTTTAATAACAAATGTCAAGGATAATTGCCAATATAGGTGACATAGAATTTTCTGAGAATCCTTCTATCTCCTAATTTTGTTTAGGATAGTTCATTAAATTGAAGCCCAGTGGCACAGCTTTGCACACTCAAGGCAGATATCCTATTTCAGGAAAAGTCAACTCAGCCTTTCATTCCTTCAGTGGATCGATAAAACTTAGTACCAAGCATGCTTGGGAACTAAGCACTAAGTGTTAGGCTGACCATCTAATTGGGACATATGTTTCGCAGCCCAGAGTCCTCAGTCAAGAAAACCGATATGGGTGCTATAGGCCTTGGCTATATGGGCTTTTGTGTCACAGAGATCAGTTTAGCTCAATAGTATTAATGTTTCAAATTTCTGAAATTGTGCTAGATAGTAAAAATTATATTTTATTAAAATGTCAAGTTTGATTTCTCAGTTAATTTAATTTGAAGATATTGGAAGTTTTTAAAATTAATTTTTTATTTGAAATTAATTAATTTAAATTTCTTTATTTGTATTATGCAAATAAATTATATGAAAAAATTTACATTTCCTTTTTTTAAAATGTAGATCATCAGGAGTTAATTTCTAATAAAAAAAAAAAGTGATGACATAACAGATTTGGTAAGTACTTTGACTTACTAAATATAAATTCAAATGTTACATATATTTTATCAACTAAAAATATTTTATTAGTTAAATTAAATACAGAGAAGAAATTTTTAAAAGTATATTTTCTGTTGATTAATTGTAAGCAAATTTGTATAAAAAAATTATATTATTTTGCATTATTCCCAACTATTAATTGGTGAGTTTCATTTAGTCTGTTTATCATCAAATGGTCACATTTTGCCATTGAGGGCTAATTAGGCAGGGATCTACACTTTAAGGTGAATTCTGAACCATTACAAACATCCAGGCTCAAGGTGGGATTCGAACCCACAAACTGTTAAACTAAAGACAAGAGTGCAAATTATTTGGCTGCCAGCTTTGCTTATTGATTGAATGTTCCTTAAAAGATATATGCCATTGCTTGAATGAAACAAATTATTACTGAGATTGATGTTATTCATATTACTGATGTGGTGTAATTATCTGACTGCTTTGCTGCAGACCTTTTTAAAGGTATGAGCAATTAAAGGACTAATTCTAAAAAAGAAACCTTTAAGTTACCAACAATAAAAAGGAAACACTGTTTAGATATAATTATTTTACTTTAAAAATACATATTTTTATAAAACATAAAAACTAATTTTTAGGTATTTTGTCAAAAAATCTTTTGCTATAGGAGCTGAATACAATAAAATACATTCAGTATAACAGTATTTAAAATAAAAAATTTTATAAAATTTCAGCATTTCAAGTTTTATTTTGTGAGAAAGTTACAAAGTGGCTGACAATAAAATAAGAAATTAAATGAAACTTGCACAAATGGATATGATTTTAAAGAGAGTTTCTCATTTTTTAATTATATCATTAACAGAAAATATATCATTATTTTACATTAAATAAATACCATAAATTGGTAATTCCAGTAATACTATTTGTTCTTACTCCATTAGAAATTGCTTCTAATGAGAGAATAACAGAGATCTCATTATGCATTATTAAGTTTCAATTTTGGGGTAATAATACATTATAAATAGCTGTTTTTTATATAGTTACTATTAAATTATTGCATTACCTAACCTTCTTATTATAGAAAACAGATAAAATTTTCATTATTGCAAGAAAGTTTTAGCTGTTTTTTGCTTTCTGGACATTGATAAATATATTTATTAAAATATTTTTGTCAAATAAATATATTTATTAAAATATATTTGTCAATGCAATTTACAAAATCAACATAATATTAAATAGTAAGTTCAAAACTACTTATACATGTCTAAAGCAATAGTGAGAACTGAAATCATTATTTTTTTACTTCTTCTAGAGTCTATTTTTTATACTTTGATAACACACATTTCTGCAATTTGACATCTAATCAAAATGTTTAGTTTCTAGTATTGTAATTCAAACTTGGGATTCCTTGAAATTAGCTCTCATTTCACAAATGGTTGATTGTATGATTTGTATTTTAATCGTAAATCACGGATTAATTATCAATATTACTTAAAAATAAACATAAAGTTTAAAAAAATCTGTAGGTGACTAGTGAAAGAGAAATCTCACGATTGAGTAAATTTCGAATAAACAAATGGAAAAAAAATCAGATATAAATAGATACTGACAAATATTTGCAATGCAATAATCGAAATGATTGAAAAGACTGATCAAATTAATCATTTTTATTACCAATCAAAAGAAAATGTTACAGAAAGTTTATTTCTACAGAATGAAAAAGTCATTACTAAACATCAAAACGACAAAAATCTTACAATGATTAACGAAAAAAAAATTTAATGCTGATTAAGGTTTTTTTTTTCCCCCCTTTTACCTAGATTTCACATATGTGGAAAAAATAACTCGAATAAGGTGAAATTCCCCATAATGTGAAACATACTATCAATTTATTAAATTAAATTTCAAGGAATATACCATTTTATTTTATTTTTAGAATAGTAATTAATGACTTACTCTCGTTAAGGATACAGAGTCCGAAGGATCCATATTTTTTTAATGGTTTAAAAGAAATAATACTGAAAATAATACATATAATTTTAAAACTAGGGAAGTCAATTGCTGTTTAAAATCCCTCCAAAAAACAAGCGTCTAGCTACAGGGGAAGAACGAGTTGAGAGATTCATAAACAAACATATCATTCAACGCATGCGCAGTAACTTAAAATGATCATACAATCTGCGCTTGCGCCAATGTTTTACGAACTGCAATAGTGGACAAATGAATTCAAATCGTGTAGAATTTTATATTAAATATATTTTTTTATGAAAAATTTTTTTTTTCAAATATTTGTACAGGATGAGTTTTTTGAGATATAAAATTTTTTCGGCTGTTAATTGATTAATAAAAGATATTTTCAAATCATATTAAATTTTATTGTTGTAAATTTTATTTCTATTATACTCGTATATGGAGATTATATTTGAAACAGTAATCAGATGTTGCGGTTTGTGAAAATTATTTTGATTACTTCTCATAATTGTCTTAGATAAACTTTAATAAATAAAAAGTAATTGTAGCATAAAAATAATTAATGATATTTTTTGGTAAAAATGTATATAACGGTCACACCCTCACCGATTGGCGAAAATATTGGAATTTCATCCCCCATTGGATGGTTTGAAACAACTAACAACCGATTAAGAAATCGGAGATTTTCCTGATTCAAATTGCTAAACCAAACATTAAATGAGAAAACAGTAATCGTATTAAGAATTATAAATTTCTATTTAAAAATATTTAAGAATTAAAATTGAAGGAAGTATGAGGAAATAAGTAGAGCAAAAATAAAAAAAAATCTTAATGAAAATTACATTTAATAATACCTATTTAAAAATAAATTAAACAAAGAATTTCAGAATTATAATAAATGAATATTTTAAATATTTAATAAAATTTTAAAAAATCCAATGATTTTAGATAGAATGCTATAAATCATTAACACATAAAAGTACACATCTGGAAATTTCGTTTAACAACTTTATTTTTCAACGCCAAACATTTGCAATTTAATTTAAGCGAAGATTTTAGTTTATACAAAAATATTGTTTCAAGCAATTCCTAAAATTTAACAACCTCTGCGACAATTATTAAGTCAAGGAAACAAATATGGACCAACTTGAAAAATAAAACAATTCAGTAGTTTCATTTATTATTGAAAATTTTTAAGCACTTAATACATAATTCTAGGAATTTCAAAAACAAAAAATCTGTTGATGACATGACACTTGTCGAAGCCAAGTCCACTCGTCATGGACATGGCGAATGAGCGTCTTCCGTTTTCAAACCGAGCAACCTACCCCCTTAAGAGGAGGGAAATAAGACTTTGGCTCATAGATGGTAGCACCATCCGAGTTTTCCAATTTAGAGATAGGAAGCCAGGTAAGATCCAAGTCCTGACTCCTAACACTTCCAGATGTATTAATTTGGAATGGAAATATGGAAAACATTGTGACCACGACATCTTTTACTTGCCCCAGTCTCCATTAGCGAACATGGCAGATCTTCGGACCAGCTGAGATTCGAACTCACCACCTTCCATTATTGAAAATTAAAATACTTAAAATACAATTCTAGGAATTTTTTGCCAGTAGAAAATAATTAGAATAAAATTCCTACCTTAATTTTTTCGTTAAAATATCTTGTTTATTACTACTATATAAAATACATTTTTTATATTCTGGAACTATTACATTCAATGCAAAATCCATAATGAATCTGGCGAAAATTCGAATTGTGTGCATGCGGTTAGCGCATGTGCAGGAGAAAGATACTTCATGGCTACATTTGGTGATTAATTGCTTTTGGTAAATTCATTTGGCGAAGCACAAAAAAAAGAAAAAAAATTTACTACATTTGGCGATTTTTTGCGCTTGGCATTGTGCCCGATCTCAATTATAATGGCCATACTCTCAATTACTATGGCGAGTGTGATCCATCTCAATTATTTATTTAATGACAAAAATCATAGACGAAATTAATTAGTAATGCTAACATTGAAAAGTTAACAGTTGATAAAACCGTCAACAAATATTAAAGGGAACTGTATTCAACTGAAAATAATTTTATGTGTAATAACTAAATGTTGAATTATGATGTGGTTAGTTAAAACATAAAATATTAACTGTGTAAATAGTTTAATAAAGCCTTAAAAGAAACCTACAGATAGTTATAGAAGAAAATAAAAATTTTCATCTTCGGAAAATCTATATTTTCGATAATATGTGTATTTTGTTTTATGAAAAGAATACTCCATAAAAAATTAAAAAGCACTTTTCCAGTAACACAACTTTTTTTGTAGAGTTAACAGAAAGATAGTCGTATTTTTTTTCTATATTATAGATAATTTGCCAAAAATTATTTATAATTATCTAAAAATTTCAAATATGAATTAAAAAATAATGACTTCGAATGCGGATTTAATTAGGTTGAAAATGCAATAATTTTATATAAAAAGTTAATTTTGGGAGAACTTTAAAAATATATTAATATGTTATTGACAGATTATGTGGGTAACATCAAGCTAATGTTTTCATTGAATATAAATTTAACACTCTGATATTTTTCTTTAATTAATCTCCCATAAATTCTATAACGTAAGATTAGATCTTTGTAAGCAATGCTACTTATCCATTCTATACAGCCGTACGGCACTTATTACCTCCCCCCCCCCCATTAAGGTTTCCTTTTATGTTAATACTCGGCTCATTCATTATTAATTTTTCCAATGATTAAGTTAAATAATTTTTTACTTTATTTATTATTATTATTATTTTTTCTTGGAATGCCATTAATCAATGTTTTAGCTGAATGGTGTCAATGACTTTGTTTAATTATTTTTTATGGAATGCTGTATAAACAGAGCCTGACTAAGGGAGGGGCAGTTGCCCCGGGCCCCCAAATCAAAGAGAAAGTTTATTTTATATTATCAATCGAATACAATCATTTGCTTAATCGATAAAAGATTGTTGTCGCGAAGCAGAGAAGGGATCCCAAAGAAATTTTATCGCGTTCGCCAATTAGGCTAAGTCGGGTCCTGTATATAAGAGTTGATACTTAAGAGACAGCTTCATCATACTCCACTTCAGGCTATCTCGTTGTGCAGGACTCGATATTTTGTCATTTGGCAGAGTTCAAATCAAGTAATATCATTATCTTTAAACTCTCAAAACAAGTGAAAAAAAGAATAGTTAAAATTTTTGGGAGAACGAAATTGTTAGATTTATATATTTCGCACTTTTAGTAGTTTCGTTGGTGCCAAATGAGTAGTATTCCAATAAAACGTGGTCCTATACAAGAATTTTATTATATTTATTTATTTTGTTTCAAATATACATAGAAAGATAGCTTGTAATGTTTTCAAATATTAATTGTGCTATCATTTGGAATTATGAAGTTAATTTTTAATTTTATTAAATACTACTGGCCATTAAAATTGCTACACCAGGAAGAAATGCAGATAACAAAATGATATTCATTGGACAAATATATTATACTAGAAATAACAAGTGATTAAATTTTCAAAAAATTTGGCTGGATAGATCCTGAGAAATCAGTACCCAGAACAACCACCTCTGGCAGTAATAACAGCAGTTATACGCCTGGGCATTGAGTCAAACAGAGATTGGATTGCATGTACAGGTACAGATACCCATACAGCTTCAACACGATGCCACAGTTCATCAACCGTAGTGACTGGCGTTTGGTGACAAGCCAGTCGCTCGGCAACCATTGATGTGACGTTTTCTATTGGTGAAAGATCTGGAGAACGTGCTGGCCAGGGCAACAGCCGAACATGTTCCGTATCAAGGAAGATCCGTACAATACCGGCAACATGCGGTCGGGCATTATCCTGCTGAAACGTAGGGTTTCGCAGGGCTCGAATAAAGGGTAGAGCCACGGGTCGTAACACACCAGAAATGTAACATGCACTGTTCAAAGCACTGTCAATGCGAACAAGAGACGTGTATCCAATGGCACCCCATACCATCACGCCAGGTGATGGGCCAGTATGACGATGACGAATGCACGCTGCCAGTGTGCGTTCACCACGATGCCGCCGAACACGGATGCGACCATCATGATGCTGTACACAGAACCTGGATTCATCTGAAAAGATGACGTCTCGCCATTCGTGCGCCCAGGTTCGTCGTTGATCACACCATTGAAGGCGCTATTGTCTATGAAGCAGCGTCAAGGGAAGCCGCAGCCATGGTCTCCGAGCTGAGAGTTCATTCTGCTGCAAACGTCGTCGAACTGATCGTGCAGACACTTGTTGTCTTCCAAACGACCCTGTTTCTTGACTCACGGCTCGTGACGTGGTTGCACGATCCATTACGGCCATGCGGATAATATGCCTGTCTTCTCGGCTGCTAGTGATAGGTGGCCGTTGAGATCCCGCATGGCGTTCCGTTTTACCGTCCTGAACTCATCGATTCCATATTCTGCTAACAGTGATTGGATCTCGACCGACGCGAGCAGCAATACTGCGATAAGATAAACCGCAATCCCGGTACGCTGCAATTCGACCTTTATCAAAGTCAGAAAAGTTTCTCCATCTTACACGAGGCATCACAACAACTTTTCAGCAGGCAACAACGTTCAAATGCAATTTGTGTATGAGGAACCGGCTAAACAATTTCCTCATTTAAACACAATGTAGGTGTCGCTACTGGCGCCTGCTTTGTCTGAATGCGCTGAAAAGCTAATCATTTGCATATCACAGCACCTTCTTCCTTTCGTATAAATTTCACGTCTGTAGCATGTCGCGCTCTTGGTGTAGCAATTTTAATGGCCAGTAGTGTATTTTACACAAATACAGAGAAAAGAAGAATATTATATATTTAATTCAATGATGTTATCTTTTCTGTAATATTTATTTGCCTTTTATATTATTAGGAGCTAAACAGATCCTAGTAAGAAAATGTTCACATAGCTTTTGGTAATAATTAAACTAATTACTTCTAATTTCAGCGTTTCTGTTCTCGGGAAATTTCTTAGACTATTTATCTTCATTTTTATCCTTGAAGAGTTTATTCTCAATTTTACGAATAAACCTATGCGACATTTCTTAATAGTATATTTGGAGCGAAAAAACAATGACAATGATATTTATTCTTGCATATAATTGACTAAACACTTTATGATTACCTCGTCCATTGGAGACATATCTGTAGAGATAGGCATGTAACAGAGGGAATTTCAATATATATATACATACTTTCATCTGATTCAACGGATAAAAATCAGAACAGGAGTTACAATAAAAGTACGATTGGATTTTGTCATTTTCCTAAGCAAACTAAAAACACGTCAAAATGAGGTAAACCACGTGATTTGGTTGCAACTGAAGGGTTTCCATGTCTGTCTGCATGGGAATTCATTCATAAATCCATGTATTTCGTATTAACATTATAATTTCAGTTGCAACAAAAATTGGCTTACATAATTATTAAAAAGTATGATAATCAGAGGAAGTGTGACCATTGGCATGCCGCAACATAGCAGCCGAAACTGTAATATACATATATATATTACTTATATACATATATATATGCACACACACATATATGTAATTTCATTACTTATTAGTCAGAAGAAAATTAAAACCTTCATTATTCATTTTATTCTGGAGTATAAAAAATTTTTTTTATATCTTCCTAAAGAAAAAATTATTGGACAAAGTTTTGTTTTCAATAATTTGTTTTATATTGTAGAAATACCGCGCTTTTAATTTTTAATATTAAATCTATATCATTATAAACAGTAATGCAAATATATTTATGCACAATCTCAATGCGATGGTAGGGTTTATTTATATATGTGTGTGAGTATATATATATATGTATGTATGTATGGGGTGTGTGTGTGTGTGTGTGTATTATTTATCATTTTATGATGTTGAAGCTTGATGATTTCTTTTTTTCTTATTTTTCCTTTATATCTTTGAACATCTTTTGTATCAACATGTATATAATCAGGAAAAGAACAAATTTTTATTTTCAGTCATAAAACGGTATTTCGCGATATTTTGAAGTTGACCAACCTATTCTTGTAAATTTTAACCAGACGAGGAAATTCTTTATTAGACAGGGTAAATTAATTAAAATATATTGATAGATAACAGTATGTCCCTTAAATAGAACAATAAAAAAACTTTTTTTTTACTCAGACCATTGCTGGCCATTTCATTAAAGAAGGATCTGCGTTCATCATGGCCTAGTGATAGTAAGAACTCTTGAGCATAAAGTTCCGGGTTCGATCCAAGACACTGAACCCATAAGGTTTGGCAATGTGTTCCCGTTACGCTTCCGCCAGGATGGGTGAATGCTTGAGAGTTTTCCAAGTTTTCTCCTTTGAAATACGAGTATTTGTCCAATTACGAATGAAAAATCCTTTCAGAAGTGAATTTATGTGGTGGCTGCTAAATGTCATACAATGACATTCAGATTGTCCTCTACGGTGTCAAAACATTTATATCCAAAGTGGGAATCGAACTATTATTGTTGAACTGAGGGATGAATCACTTATCATTCAACTAACAATTTGACTCATGACTTTTTGCAGAAAAATTTAAATTGGAATTCTTGACTGCAAGCAACATTCTCCGTATCAATCCTGTGGATGTGTGAATGAATAATCAAACATTGAAATAAAGAAACAGAAACTACAAAAATGAAACATTTATTTGTTTTAAATAAGATTTTCATAAATTAAACATTCATGCAAATAATGAACATCATAAAAAGTTGAAGAGAATGTAAAATCCGAATATCTATACAAAATGAAGAAACACATATTCACAACACTTAATTTTTATTTTTTCAAAAATCTAATAAAATCCTGAGAAAACATCCCGATTTATTAATTCAGAGTTTGAAACTTTAGTTAAATTATGTGAATCATATGGCATGATATTTGAAAAAGTATTTTTTCATTTTTCTAAATATATATCTTTTATTCTCAAACTTATTTAATTAAATGTGAGTTGCTTAACAATATCACTTCATCAATGAATTTGTGGACGGTATCGAACTCCGATGAGATGAAACTGTGGCCATATTTGTGGAAGATATATCCTTCATCATATAATCCATAATGAAGCAATCTTTGAACAGACCCAACAAATCCCTTTTGATTTCGGCAGCATTTGATGTGTTATCAAATACATCGTCACATGACACAAAAAAACTATTTTATGTTTACACACATATGCTATAATAAATGAATTTACATACGATCACATCAACAATTTTTTTGATTTAAAACGTCGACCTTCTGTTTCTGCAACAATCAATTACATTTATTTACATTGCACAAGTTAAAAAACATAAATATCCCAATTCCTCAACAAATATTGTGAGCAATTCCACAAAAAAGCAATTATATGAAAAATGTTTTTCCTCTTTTTTTTTTATACAAAGGCGTTAACCATTTCTGCATATGCAAAATATATTTGCAGGATGCAGAAAATAATGCCACATGTATTAGTACAAATGACTCTTTCAGACGATCACAAAAATATTTTTAAAAAATTATGGCATTTAAATATACTCATTTGGCAATACTCGATCACGCAAATTTTATTGCATGACACTCTCCTATTTACAATAGAACTTCAAACATGTACATTAAAAATATAATCTCAATTAATATTTTAAATGCTTATTTTAAAGAAACTGTTATAAGTTATATAAAATCTCAGTTAAATAAACAACTTGATTCAAATGCTTATAGCTGGATCTCATGGATTTTAAAATGAAACTTATTGGACCTGTCAATTTTATATATAAATCAAAGTAATGTTTTCTATACACATTCATCTATGTAAAGAAACAAAAATTAAAATTTTATAAATTTTTTTAAACCCACATATCAAAAATTATCCTAGAAAATAGCATAATAAATTCTGAATAGTGAACAATTACTTTTGAGAAAATTTATATAAAAAATATACCTTTGGAAAATTCCGTCTATTGATGAAAGGATTTTTCAAGTGCGAAAATCGTACTTAATAATTTTTTGTTTAGAAAAATATTGAAATTTTCTTTAAAATATCTAATAAAGTTAACAATAAGTTTTAAAAATTCTAATATAGAAATTGCAATTTAAAATCCATCGATTCAATAAATAGAAAATACATTTTCTAGAAATAATGTATTTTCCAATAATTAAAATGTGCTCAAATAACAAATGAGTATCTTGGAAACTTTCCAAGTGACAGTTTACAAAATATAAATATTGCTGTTCTAAATCTCATTTGTCAAAGTCTGTACTTGGCTTCTAAAAATATTTATCACATATTATTGAATTATGCTCGATTCTTAAAATACTAGAAGAAAATCACAAAAAACAAAGTTAGGCTGCTTTACAAAAAACAAAGTTAGAAGTTTCATTTACATACAACACCAAACGTATGTATACTAAAATTAAAATTTTTAACAATGATGTGCAAATATTTTATAATCAAGAAAGGATTATTCTGATATCTTCCCATGGGGAATATAAATATAATATCAATAACTCATCAGGAGGTACCCGTATTTCTTTATAATACTGAAACATGTATTTTATAATATAATTTTCAGTAAATACAATAATACATTTTTTATCACTGGAGATTTGTTCATTAAAAATGAATAATATAAACTAATCTTATGATTTTCTATAAACATCAAGTTAATCTATAAAATCCCAATTATAAGAGAATTAAATTTCTTCAATTTATTTATTTTCTTATAGGGAAAGTAAACACTAATTGATGCTATTCAGAATTTCAATCAGAATTGTTTTGTATACATAAATCATTTCAGTAATCCAAATATTACTTTTGTAAAAAAACAGTATAATTGACAAATATTGTTTTAGGCAGAGCCAAAGAATTGATATTAAGTTTTAGAACACGACTTTAAATAATTTTAAAAATACACAAGTCATGTTAAAGAGTGCTCATTAAAACTAAATAATGAAATATTGTGAGAAATTAGGCATACGAAACTGTTTTGAAAGTATAGCAGTTGTTAGTTTATACAACAAAAATTGAGGTAAACATATTCTATTAGAAAATTTTGTTTTAATTTTCAATCAAGCATTTAATTTAGAAGTTTAAATAACAACAAAAGGCAGATTTTCTTTGTCATCAGTAAGTAAAATAACAGAATACTTGTTAAAAATTCATAACGATAATCCAGCTCATGTGTTAAAATGTGAAAAATAAGTTTCTTTTTTATCATGAATTTGAGCAAAGTCACAAAATCATTTTTCATGATCTCTAAAATGTATTTACATGGTAATCAAACAAATATTTAATAAAAAAAAATCTCGATTATAACAAAAACTAATGTTGGATCTTCAACATCGAATCAATTTAAAAGGTCGTTGGAATTTGAAGTCTGTGGATTTTTAAATTTCCACTATACTTTTTTGTACCAGGAAAACATGATTGAGCAAAAATTCATTGTGAAGAAATTTAAAAACTAATTACTGTTCTGAACCCTAATAAAAGACACGTCAGGCTTAAATAGGATTGTAGTTTGGCAACCATGGCATACGATTATTGTGCGTTTCTCAAACAGTACATAAACGCTTACAAGTCGTATTTTCTCTTTCAAAAAGAATGGAATAGTTGCATTAGCAAGTAACTAATTTGAGCAGATTCGCTGACGCATAAATAAAAGCAAATTTCTTGAATAAATGTTCTTGAGCAACAGCTTTAATCTCATTGGAAGATACCACTTGCGCAGACACGGCTGTATTTTTTCACTTCTGGTCATCCTTCTTGGAAGAATCGATGAGGCTGTTGACGTCAGCCGCTGTCACAGCAGCTTGTTGGTAATTGGCGAGCTGCTTGTCCAGAAACTTGATAGATTCGTTAATATAGTTTTGAGCAGCAGATAGAGCGGACACAATAGCATGCGATCCAAAACCATGGGAGATGAGAGAAAAGTGCGTCAGGTGGCGCTGTATCTGCTGGGGTAGGATGGGGTTGAGCTTTGTGTTGCACAATGGCGAACGATCTTGGCCCAAGAATTCAGCAAATTCTTTGATTATTTCCCTACGATTGAAATAATATAAATGTAAATAATAAATAATATAAATGTAAGGCAATATACATTCTGAAATAATAAACAAAACATACAAATAAAGAATTTGTGGGCGCAATTGGTAATATCATATTTTGATGAAAGAATTGACTGTTCCAAGAAATTCAAATGCTACAAAAAATAATATAGTTATAGAAAAAATTTTGATTAAGATTTTAATTAATATTTATATGCAAGTATTTAAACAACAAATTGACGCTTAAATTATTTAACATTTAAAAAACATTAATCTAACATTTATATATAAAATTATTTTATAAATATTGAAAAATCTACAAATCTGTTATATTTCATGGCAAAAGATGGAAAGAAAAATGGCTCTTTGTCCATATGTGATTATTTTTAAAACATTACTTGCTCAAAGTAAAGAGCCAGTATTTCCTACTTGACCTTATTCTTTGTAATTGTTTGATGTCAAGCCGCTAGAAATACATATTAGAAACGGGGATAATTTAGCAGGCATGCAATATAATTGCATGTTTGATATGCCGATAGTATATTAGTTTGGGGAAAAAGTTATCCATTATTTTTTCGGTAGACGTCTGTAGTGATCGCTATCTCGTGAGGTATCTATCAAACAATTTCAGATTTATGCTCGTTGGAAAGGTGACATTTGACACTAAAATACCCTCTTGCGATATTTTGTTTGATTCATTCAGTTACGAGTACAAAGTTTCAAAAATGGAAGACAACAAACAGAAAATTCGATACATTTTCGTTTTTCTCTTGTAACGGCGAAAAAGATAGCCGGGTGGCTAAAATTGTGAAAGGTGTTTATCGTCCTATATAAGACTGTAACAACCAGTTACGTACAATTTTTGTTTCGTCGATTCCGTTTGGGATTTGGATGCTAAAGATGCACCTCGCATGGATACAACATCGTCGAGAATGTCTATAAAATATAAAAAATTATCAAACTTGACAGCATGTCAGCAGTCGTAGCTTCGCACAAGACCTAAAAATCTACATGAAAACTGTTTTAAACCTTTTAACAAATCGAATCTGAAAGAAGTTACAGAAAGTTCACGAAAAAATAATGGATTTCTTTTTCCCCAACCTAATATAAGTTTGCTAAGTAAGCAACATCATAAATCCTTATCTTTATGTCAACCTATTGATTTAAGCAACTTTATAATTTTTTCATTGTCATTTTGAATAGCATATTATTTACATCTAAAGCAAGGAAAGCAAATATCCAGAATAAAACTCGAAACTGATTTTCACATAAACCTTGAGTTTTCAAATCATGTCTCGTGATTCTTTTATTTATATTTTTTAATAAATTATTACAATTTCAGCAACTCTTAAATTTATACTACATTCCTTTATGGTTTTCAGGTATACATATGAGATAATTATGCGCGATATAAAATCTGATACAGTTTTTATTCTCTACTAATGATCAAGACTATGTTTGAAAAGTTGTGTTGCTCAAACCCAGAAAAGGAAAACTGGGCACCAAGGTTGATATTACTGATCAATCACAGCAATCTGAAGTTTTAATCCCCCTCTCTTCAGAGCTTTGTTTCCCAGAATATTTTAGTTCATATTAGGTTGGGGGAAAAGAAATCCATTATTTTTACGTGAATTTTTTGTAACCTCTTTCAGATTCGCTTTGTAAAAAGGTTTAAAACAGTTTTCATGTAGATTTTTAGGTCTTGTGCGAAGCTACGACTGCTGACATGCAGTCATGTTTGATAATTTTTGATATTTTATAGACATTCTCGACGATGTTGTATCCATGCGAGGTGCATCTTTAGCATCCGAATACCCAAACGGAATCGACGAAACCAAAATTGTGCGTAACTGGTTGTTACAGTCATATATAGGACGATAAACACCTTTCACAATTTTAGCCACCTGATTAGCATTTTCGCCATTATAAAAGAAAAACTAAAATGTATCGAATTTTCTGCTGGTTGTCTTCTATTTTTAAAACCTTGTACTCATAACTGAACTAATCAAACAAAAAACCACATGAGAATATTTTAGTGTCAAATGTCACTTTTCCAATGAGCATAAATTTGAAATTGTTTGATAGATACCTCACGAGATAGCGATCACTACGGAGGTCTACCGAAAAAATAATGGATAACTTTTTCCCCAACCTAATATATATGAACTAAAACATTAATTTGGTTTTTTGATTGCTGTAAGATCACTTTTTGCACAAGAAAGGTAATTAGACCAGAATTAAAAGTTGAAGTTGGATTCCAAACTACTACTAACAAACATACATATGGGGAAGATTGAAGGAAGAAATTTTAGAAGGCTTTAGTTTTGAAAACTTTTGCGTTCGTGCGAACTATCATTATTTTCAATTTTTATAACTTCATTTAAATTAATTAAGAAACTTAAGATTTTTCACACTGGTGTATGTATAAAGCATATCAAATCAGCTAATATTTTGTTGTTAATATGGGTAAATTACACAATTGTTTAATGGAAGTGGCAACAAAGTAAATTAAATACAAAATAAAATTCCTGTTACATTTACTAAACATAATTCTTTCAAAATTTATCGAAGCATTATTTTTTAATGAACAATCTGCAATTATTTAAGTGAAATTTCCCCTTGAATGATTCAAATTCAAGATACGATATTTTCTGAGATGTGCCATCAACATTTATTTTCGCAATCAGTCTCAAGATGGCAGCAGCAGCAACGTCATTGACCGTGACCCGGAACCTGCTGGAAGAGTCGCATGGTTTCGATCTCTTACTTTTTTTTTGTAATTTACCTCGAAGGCATATGAAAGAAAAATAATTTTAAAAAAAATGAGCCGCGCACATGGATCGTAGACATATTATGCAGCCTGCCTCGTTCAGCAGGTGTGGAATAAACAGCTAGAGGAAGTGATTCCTCTCTGCGCAAGCACTGGACTGAGCCGCAGCAGCGTGCAGACGCAAGCGAGTGAAACGTGCGCGCGCACGACCGCATGCCAGAGTTTTTTTTTTCTTCCTCGGTTCATTCAATCATTTATTTCAAGTAAAACGGCATGACGCTTTTAGATCAAAGTCATGCGGCACGATTCATTGTTAAAAGTTCAGTATGCTTCTTGAATATTAATCATGTCCGAACATTAGCAAGAGGGAAGAATTTCGAATGAACCCTGAAATGTAGAATGAATTTCGAACAGAATTCGGCGTGATTCCATTTATGCACTCAAACAAAAGACCGTTTATGGAAAAGATTTGTAATTTTAAATAATAGTGGTATCATTTCCTATAGTTGCATAACTAATATTATTAGTAAAAGTTGCATAAGAAATAAAAAATTGATAAGTAAAAAAAAATTGCATTTGTAGCATTAAAAAAGGTTTAAAAATGTTCTGACTTATTTAAAACGTATTTTTGAAGGTATTATATAAATTATTTCAACTTAATCGAGCTATGAATTTACAACAAATCGTGTTTGAAAGATATTCTTATAGAAACTCTGTCTATATAAGATACGTTTTTATTTATTTATTTTTGTCGAGTGAAAGACAGAAAGTACATCCATGTCCGAACAAGGATTCGAACCCAGGACCTTTCTATCCGCAGTCAGGCACGTTGACCACTAGACAGGTTGGGTGGCATAAGATACGTTAAAATAATATTTAAAAATTGATAAAATTAAAAAAATACTTCGGTTTTCAGGAGAATCAAGAAAGCTTGTTCGTGTTCAACAATTATCGCTTGAAGAATATTATGCTATATTATTAAATCCTCCAGATTAACATTGAGTGAATGAAATAAACGTGTGATATAGTTTATAGACTTAATTAATGCGGATACGATTTCAATTGCATTTAATAAGTATAATCGGAATCGAAATTTATGGATTTCGGAAACTGAAATGTACTCAAAACGGACATTTGTCGCAATCCAAATTCCTTAAATTTTTTTCCTTAATGGAACATTTTTGGAGTATTAGCGCCGAGCCAATAATATTCGACTTTAATTGAAGATTTACATTTTAATTCAGTGTTAATGAAACATTAACGTTTGTGCAAATGAGTCAACTCGTAATAAAATAATAAAATTGAAAAATAAACTCGGATATAATGTATTCCACGCTACTGAAAATTTGTAAAAACTATATAACTCGTGAATTATCGAGATATTTCTTTAATGCAACTTAAATATTTTAATGGTATATGAGGCAAGCAATTAAGTCACACACATGACTGTTTATATCTGTTATCAGTTTTAGTAATCAGGGTCTGCAGAGTATATGTTGCAGTGCTCAAATTTGTTTAGTACACAATTTTATTGACTCACTGAAGGGATGAAAAATTGAGCCAATCTTGCCCGGGACTATACCTTAGAGCTGTGACTAAATTGCGCAAAGTACTCCCTCTACGTCACCAAGTTTCAAATATCTGATCTGCCTAGGATTTTACGATCGGTTGTTAGCCATCATTTTTTGCACACGAAGACCAACTTGACTTGGATCGGCTATTTATAGCAAATTCTGATCTACTGCAAATAACTAATCCTGATCGGGAAGTAAGAAGCCTAATAGCGATCCCAACAAATAAGTCCGAGGTTCAATCCTCGGAAAGTCGACTCAATCCTTCAGTGGGTCGATATAACAGAGTCCAAACATGCTTGGGAACTAAACACCGAGGGTTTCGCACTACGCTGGCCAGTTAATCGGGACATATGCTTCGCACAACAGAGCTCTTGGTCAATAAAACAGGTGCAGGTATAGGCCGACGAGCTTTCTTACCACAGAGTTTAGTTTATCAGCCGTTTCCAGAATTGTAGACCAGAGTGTGGCAACACACTTATGATCAGAGATTATAAGTCCATCAAGAAGTTTTCCCCAAAAGAATGGTATTTAGACCTTTCTTCTATAAAAAATATATGAATAATCACCGAATACTATTGGTGAATCCCTGTAGTATACTGGCAGTTCAATAGTAATGCAGGCAGTATAGAGCGATTCGTTCAAGAAGTTCCAAAATCCTGTCTCTTCCTATAGGAAATAACTATGTTTACTGTCATTTCCTATAGAAAGATAAATGTTGCTTGGCTCACAGGAATTCATATTCTACTATGGCCTCTTGGTTGGTTTTGCCAAGTGGCATTAGTTACAATAACACATCCTTGAACACATTATCAAGGCACGAACGTGCATTAGTTCCAGAATTATTAGAAACTATTGTAAATAGAATTAAGACTCGAAATTATGTTTACTTCATTTTTTTTTAATTATTTGTATTTGAACATGTGAATCAACCACCGAAAAATCAATGTTACCTTTCTAACATTCAAATTTTGATACTGAATAATATTTAATAGTTTAAAAGCAAGATTTGAATTTCCTGTTTTCCTCTTATACACTGAAAAAAAAAAGGAATGTTTAAAAATAAATATAACATTCACAATAAATACAAAAGTTAAAAATTTTCTCTGAATAGATAAAATACCGAAATAGGACAGATTCCATTAAGACATTATCTTGGATAACAAGAAAAACAATTTATATTTTCATGGCCCAAACTGGAATTCTTAAAAAATAAACAATCTGTAATAGATGTCGGAGAGATTCACTTGTTTCATTTACAAAAAAAAAAAAAAAAAAAAAAAAAAGGAATAAGGAAATAATTTTATGCTTTGTCACCGACGGTCTGCAAAAGCTTAACTTCTACATTGATCAAATACATTTTCATAGACGAAGAAATGTTTCTAAAAAAAACAAAAAAGCAGCACACAAGGGATAATTTTCTTTTTTCTAAAACTTTTCCGATTGGGAAAATTTAAAATACTTTAATTTTTTTCCCCTTAAAGAATCTTTTCGTTTGACGGAAGTGAGATTATTTTATTTTGAAAGTATTGTTCAATTCGAGAGTTTATCAAATAAAGTAAACAGCTTTATTTCTTTTTACATTATTTCTCTGTCATAGATTGAATATATTTTTTTTTACTTAGTATCATGGCCTACAAATTATAATCTAAATAGCCATTGGAAATGTAAATAACGCCGTCAGTAAACAATTTAATGCTGAAAGTGGTTTTTTTTTTTTTTTTTTTTTTTTTTTTTGTAAATTTCTTATAACAAGATCATGAAGAAACAGCCTCTTCCCCCCAATTATTCTTTTCTCGTTTGATTCAATAATCAAATCCAGTTCATCGCAAATTTCTTTGTGGAATGAATAGTTTGGATTAGAAAGAAAATACTTCTTCACATTAAGATGCCAGAACTTGATCTAGAAGAGTGAAAAAAAGATCAACGAAGTTTATGTATTTATATCTCGTTTTCAAGTTTTTCTTTTCAGAAAACTAGTAAAAAAAATTAAAATAATTTATTCGATCAGACCTCACAAGAAACCACAACTTTAAAATTCAAAACGAAAGACATTAATCTTATTTCACGAAATTTGTTCATTTATAATTAAAATAATTATGCATGATTTCTAGATTACAAGAAATTAACGGTTTCTTTCATTACAGTGATTAAAAGTATTAAGAGACAGATTTTTATAAATATATATATATATATACTTTACTTAATACAACTCATTTTCTATTTTGTGCCACAATAAGAAATGATTACAACAAATTTTAAAAGGACACGAACCGGTACTTAATTGCATGAAAAACAATTTATGATTAGTGAATGTGTGTTGTCGTGTCCAAGTTAGTGAAGATTATATAGAGCCAAAGGCATTGGCAACAAGGGCCGCCATTTCTAAAACCTGGTGGTTATAAAGGGTGCTTCTCCTAGTCGAGAAAGAGAGGCTTGACAGTCGAAGATGTGGACTGGGGTTAATTCAGTTCGAGGACTGCAGAAAGGATAGGATCTTGAATTGTCATCTGGAGATATTTTCATGCCCCTAAAATACGATGCCTTACTATGATAGATGATAGAGCAATTGAGTTCTGGGATGTAAAATGCTGAACCTTCGGCAGCTGCGTTCACATCTTCAGAAGTGATGGTGATCCAAATGTGTTTGTGTATATATATATGCATGTAATGTATGTATGTATGTATATATTTATTTTACATACTACGCAATATTATAAAGTATGTTTATATAATACTTCTTTTCTCATAAATTCCAGGTCTCAAGTATCATTTATTGTAATTTAAATCATTTCATTTGTTTTAGTCACACAGTCTTCAATGACAGCCGAAGTAATTATTTTCATATCTAATCCAATCGAAGCCACTTCATGAAGCTCAATTGATAATTCTGAATAACCAAAGTGCCTTCTTTGCATGATTTTTTCTTTACTGGTGAAATAAATCAAGTTGATATAATTCATGTTCAAAATTAAAGGAAAAATGGTTAAAAAAATCTTAGTATATATTTATAGTATGAATTTAGCAAAAAACAATATGCTAAAAATTTCCATCATCATCTAAAGTTAGTTTAGTACTAAATAGAAATAAAAGAGGAAAATAACAGAAACACGTGTTACAAACCTTTCTTCCACTCATTTTCAATTTTTTAGCAATAGAAACTCTAATATAATAAAAGAAAATTATAAACGAAATCATACGTTTATTGCAACTACAACAAACAGCGGAATGAGACAATTTTAAGCACTGATAATGACACTTGTTTATTTTTGACAGCTACGTTTCCTTTTATGCAATGGACATTAAAAAGGTATCCAAACACGATCCACTTAAAGTGAACTTGTTCTTTTATATAATTTTTGGGCATTATAGGTTATGATGGAAATTTCCACCATTATGCAAAGAAGGGTTAAAGTTATATTCTACCCTGAGTAATTATCACATAATTTTTAATCGCGGCTTAACAACACGCAAGTTCATTTCGCCGAGAAGAGCCTTTATTATTTTTTTTCTCAAGCATGCTTCTTACTCACAAGATTGTAAAAAATATTAAAGAGAGGAAGTTAAAAGAATTAAAATTACTTAGACTAAATTCTATACGAATTTATGAAATATATCAATTATTTTGTGGAATAGTTGCGCAATTAAAAGAAAACTCAGAACTTTTCTCTTCATTTCAAAATATGACAGGCTCTTCATTTTTCAATGATGACAACAGGAAAGGCAATTTAATACACAAGACAGTAAAATTTACGACTGTTTACTCTTGAATTACAAACACAAGTGTTTCTTGACAAATGTTCTTTTGAATGGCGGGAATCGTGCTAAGATTTTTGCCGGAATGGTGATTGCAAACTGGACAGCTTCCATCAAGAGGCGGCAGGAGGGGATGTGCTACTAAGTACGCTGGATGATTTACGGTGACGTCATGAAAGGTAGGAGCAGAAGAAGGCTGGGCATCGACTCCACCCTGTCATTACAAGTCCTTCATAGATCCGGGAATTTCTGAGCATGCGATAAGAATTAAAGGTCGTTCAAAGAGAGTGGATGAGGTCGTTATCGTCCCAGGGAAGGGGGGTTGACATAAAAAATAATTAGAAATCTTTAATTAATATACATCCTCGAAAAATAATCTGTCCCCAGGCTTCGTCGAGGCAGTTGTTTATGCACCTCAACAAATTTTTCCTAAGATTTACGGATGACTAAATATGCTCATATATTATAGATATCATTCAGCTTTTTTTTTATATTGTGAAATATTTGAAATGACGGCATGATCAAAGATAAGGCTTGTTGTGTGCAGCTCTAATGAACTCTAAGATATCGTTTAAGAAATAATATATTTTTATGGACGCGCTTTTTTTTCTGAAATTATTCACATGTGTGCATTCTATTTAAATTCTTTATTCCTTAAGGTATCTGATTTCAATAGTAATCATTCTGAGTAAATAAAGAAAAAAACCCGCATAATATTCGAACAAAAATTAGTAAAAGAAAGTGGAAATAATTTTAATAACAATTTAATATTTAAGTCTTAAATTTAGTGATTTTGTGACATTTAAATGGCAACAAATCGAAATTGGTAACGATTACTCTTGCTTTCCATTTGTATAAATAAGAATAAATTTTTGCCAAAAAATGTATTTTAGAAATAAAAATCTATACTGTCGAGATTATATGGAAGATTTCAAAGTTACGAGAGTTGGCTTGTTTGTCGCTTAACGGCATTTTTTTGTGCACTGGGCCATGACTAACAATTTAACTTAGGTTCCGAAATACTATAAACATAAAAGACAAGGAAGGATTCGAGCCCAGGAACTATTGAACTGAAGGCAAGGCCAGAGTTTTGTGATTTAATACATTAATATTCATCATGAATATAATTTAGTATCTCTACCATATATAAGTTTTACAGATGTCAAATACTCGGTTTAACTTATGATTAAGTTGCCTTTTATCAAACTAATATCACATTTCTTTTATATATTATTTTGTGAATGCGTTTTACGTGGAAATGCACGTCTCTCTCATCCAAATTTCAATAAGACCTGAGTGCAAAATTTAAAATGATTGATTTCAATTTCAGAGTCATGAATTAGAAGCGGTTAGCAATGTAACCCACCAGAAAGAGGACAACTATTTTTTTGTAACAGCCCAGTTTTTATCTTCCAAGAAATAAAAACTACTGATGAGGTTTTGGCGTGATGTTCCATACTCACTTGAGCAGCTGTCAATCACGTGCAGATGGCAGTTTAATGACCGACCGATAAAAAAAAAATCGAATTATTTGAAATCGGATGGAATGCTAGAAGACGGACATTTTATAAAAGAAATGACCCAAAGGATCTATTAGAAAGATTCTGATGAAAGATATATCCTTCGAGATACAAAATAAGACTCAAAATTTCGGCCGGCTGTGCCTGTTTTGCGAGGTACCTAGGTCCAAAGGACCCTCACCTTCTTCTGGAATTTGGTAGGAAGTAGTGAACTGACATATGATTGGTTAAAGTTACTTAAGGGGCGTGGCTAACAAAATTTTACTGAAATCGTGAAAAAAGTAAAAATAAAAAGGAAAAGTTTATTTTCGTTTTCATTTTTATTAAAGTAAATTTTATTTACTATTATCTTAAGATTCTATACAGCTAAAAATTAGGTACATAAAGTAAGGGGTTAATATTTTAAGTACGGTCTCCCTTGGTGACATTTTGAAGAAGTCGCCAAAAATCTCACCATTTTGCACAATCGAGGTCTAAAAATAAATAGAATATTGAAAAATATTGCCTTATTTGTCGGAATCCCTTATCTCAGCCAAATTAATAAATTACATATAAAGAAATTAGAATTTAATAATTTGAAAGTAAGCTTAAAAAGTTCATCCATCGGGGAGTGAATTGCGCTACGAGAGGCTCTCGAATAGGTATTCCATAGAAGTTAGCTTTAAAATTTCGGACATTAAATAGTGAAATTCACTTCCCGAAGGAAAATCTGCTGAAGAGGTTTCTTTCCAAATTAAGAGCGGGGAGGGGGTGCTTGAGCTTATGAATTTAAGGAAATTATTTTTGGATTAATTCCGATTTCTGTAAATGTTTGGTTTCTTTGTCGTTCTGCAATCATTTATTTAGCACACGATTCGATCCAGAGAGCATATCTATTCCTTGCAAACCTATAATTCACATAAAATTGCCAGGAACGAATTATTTTGGAACTATAAAAGGAAGAAATTTACCTGGAATCCAGTAATTCCTGCTTCCTCTTGTATATGATGGCCGGATCTGTATAGTTTCTTGAAAGAAATTCAGCAACTTGTCTGGCTGGAAATTCGGTGTCACAGACATACCCAAAGTCTCTTGCCAGATGAATTGCTTCTCCTAGATTGAAAACACTCCTTTAAAATAAAAAATTACAAGATACTGATTTTGTTACATACTAATGGTAGTGAAAACTAAATGAAAATAATGCATGCTGGTAATGTAGCGTCACACTAACTGATGTAATTTAATTTACATTAGAACAATCCAAAGGACGTTTCATATTTCCTAATTCCAAGATCATACATAAAAATAGAAGTTTCCAACAACAACTGTTGTTGCAGTTTAGTTAGAATCGATTAAAATAACCACATTTAACATCATACATAATTTTAGCAGACATGGACTTACAAAGCAGATGTTGCAGCAAATATGCTCGTATCAATCCTTGAATTGAGTTCTAGATCAGTTAGATCGAGGCAAAGAGTAAAATCCTAGGAAAGCCTTTGGTGACAAACTGAAAAAAAGGGCAGCACAAAATGGTGATGGAAGAATTACAGCTAGCGTATATCAAAGTCTCCTTACTGCGAAATTTATAGCCAACCAAAATTATTCACGTCAAGGGGTGGACTCTGCTTGGATCCAATCGGATATTCATTTAGAAGCAGGGACACAGCAGAAGACTCCCCAATGTATCAAAGGTATCACTTTACTTGGAAGACATTGCAAGCATGATTTCCGTGTTTATTAAGATCTTCGGTTAAGTTGGGCTTCGAGCTCAATATTTTTCCATGATGAGAACCAAGGAAGACACAAAACAAATGTGCTTCGAAGATTAACCAATTTTGTGATAGTAAATCAAAGATTTAACTCATATATATGGTACCAAATATAGTACCGCGACATTATCCATGTCACGGATTGCTGGTACGTTAATGCCAGCTTAATAAGGGCTGCAAATGACGGACACACACAAATGTTACCATCCTGCGTTCATCCTAATATTACACTTACAGCGCATAGTTGCAGACATATTAAATAGATACCATTACTTTTAAACACCGGATATTATGTAAATCCAATGTATTCAAATTAGTGCATTCAAATTGGTGTTATTTTGTTCCATTTATAATGGTATTTGAGTATTAGACGGTTATAGGAACTGTGTGTATATTGGAGATTGCTTCTTAGTCACCAAAATACACGTTGGTAATATTATCCGACACAATAAATTCACTTCATAGAGATGATCATTTAAATTTATTTACCCAAAAATAATAATGACCTGATTATATGAATATATCAGTCAGAATTAATCCCAAATGCGATTAAATTACACGAATTTGAAAGAATTTTTATTATAACTTAACAATATTTGAAAGCAATACACAATTTGTATAACATATCTAGAAAGAGATGGACTTTAAGAATATATTCAATATATCTACGCTTTTCTACTAAATTTTCGAGCAAATCATTTATCTTACACAATTCCATTTAAATAAGCTTTAATTTTAATCGAAAAGTTGTTTACAAATTTAAAAAGATATTTCGATTGAATCCCTGGTATTAAGCTTTCGATTCCTTTGAAATCAGCGTTAATTCAATGGAAAAAATAAATAAATGTAATTTTTCAGTTTTATTTATTTCAATCAAAATAAAATTAAATCTGATATACGGAATAATAATATATTTTAGATTAGTAGTTTAACCTTTCATCATAGAAAAAAAGGCGGTTTTATAATATATAATATTAGCAAATTTCATACATACATATATATATATATATATATATATATATATATATATATATATATAACATTAGCAAATTTTATATATATATACATAAAATTTGCTAATTTCCCTAATGGCGGAGCACTGGGTGACAGCACCCGTCGCCCACAACAAGACCAGAAACTGCTACTTATTTTAGCGTTAACCGGTGGGCACCTGTGAACCATATCACGGAGGTACGAGTAGCATTGCCCACGTCACACCACCACAAACCCGTTTAAAGTGCACGCCACATTCATCCATCATCTCAGAAGAAAGGACAAAGCTAAACAGAGAGATGGGAAACGCCACGCTCAAACCGAGATTCGAATCCGGGACCAACAGATCAGGAGTCAGGAACGCTAACCACTCAGCCATTGGCAAGGTAAATATATATATATATATATTAGTTTGGGGAAAAAGTAATCCATTATTTTTTCGGTAGACGTCTGCAGTGATCGATATCTCGTGAGGTATCCATTAAACAATTTCAGATTTATGCTCGTTGGAAAGGTGACATTTGACACTAAAATATCCTCTTGCGGTTTTTTGTTTGATTCATTCAGTTACGAGTACAAGGTTTCAAAAATGGAAGACAACAAACAGAAAATTCGATACATTTTCGCTTTTCTCTTGTAACGGCGAAAAAGATAGCCGGGTGGCTAAAATTATGAAAGGGGTTTATCGTCCTATATAAGACTGTAACAACCAGTTACGTACAATTTTTGTTTCGTCGATTCCGTTCGGGTATTTTTGATGTTAGAGATGCACCTCGTATGTGGATACAGTATCGTCAAAAATGTCTATAAAATATCAAAAATGATCGAAGTGAACCGCATGTCAGCAGCCGTAACGCGCAAGACCTAAAAATCTACATGAAAGCTGTTTTAAACCTTTTTACAAAGCGAATCCAAAAAAAGTTACATAAAGTTCACGTAAAAATAATTGATTTCTTTTTCCCCAACCTAATATGTACACACATATGTATATATGTAAGTGATTATTTTTTTATTAAAATTTATTTAATAAGGAAAATTAGATATTCAGATAAAAAATTCCGTCAGATACTACGGAATAATATAATTTATTAGATAAGCAGTTTTAGGTTTCATCACAGAAAAAAAAAATACAAGTTACAAAACCGTGATAAAAATTGTCAAATGTGGGAATTCTTGACCAAGAGAATTTGACTCCATTAAAAGGTTGATCATGAAAAGTGTTGAGATAGAGTGGTTATCGAGCAACACTGGGCAATCTGATCTTTACGCCATCAATTTTAGGAAAAGAAAAGCGGAGAAAAAAAAAAAAAAAAGGAGCAGTCAGAAGAATTTAAAGTGTTCCATTTGGAAGGAAAAGGGAACCATGGCAAACGTCAACAATGTATTTCGAAATTCAAGCACACACAAACTGGAACTTGGGACACCTTGTACAGAGAACTTTATTTTACTTCGTTTTTTAATCTTATAACTCGATCTTCATTATTTCGCTTTTCTTTTTTATTTATTTCCCACAGCAGACACTCTTATCCGGTTATTTAACCGTCTTATAAATCTCAAATGAAGCTGCTGTCGAAATGTCTCGGACTTTCAAGAATTCTCGACATTTAATGGCTCAAGATAAAGTTTCAAGAAATGGTTAATGGATAAATTCACAGAAGCTGGATTTCGTTTTTTTTTAAAACACTAATTTTTTGAAAAAATAATCCTAAATCATATCATACTTTTTATATGCATTATATCAAAGACTTATATTTGTTATAGCATTGTATACATTGAAGTCAGGCTGTATACACTCAAATTTGATTTTGTACAGTATATGAAAATTTCTATTTAGTTGAAACATGATTGATGAAATTATCAGTAAAAAACGAAATAGTTATATCGGCCAATTATTTTTTTTTCGGTTTTTCATATATATGCTTCATTACATGCCATTAAGTATTACGTCAGCTGATTATATATGGATTGTTACGCCAGTACAAACTACATTTATAAATCCTTCATAAGTCTTGTTCAGTACTGATCTGCATAATTTTTCTGATCACTATTTATTTATATTCTATTTAAAAATACTTGCGTTACTTTCGTTAAGTTAGCTTTTCCGTTCATTGTTATCCGCAATGTGCTAACCTGATTTCGTTTCAAAATGCAATTCCTAGTTATTGCGTAAGGTTTTGAGTCATTTTATTTATGCGGTTCTATAAGAAAATACTTTTTAATCGTGTCGGGAAAACTATTTTGTATAGCGTGGTTTTATTCATGCGTTTTCCTTTGTGTATCATTATGCACAGCACAAAAATGGATTCATTAGCTTCACGATAGTTTTCTTTTTTTGGTTTGCTGGTTTCTTTTTTTTTTACACAATGGCTAATGAAGCGTTATAAATAGTTGAAAATACTTCAACAAAAAAGTCAAATTAATTCATTAGACGTTCCAATATAAGAGAAATTTAAAGTATCAAAAAGTATTCTTGAAGCATTAAGTATTCTAATCACTTAAAAGTGACATTTTGAATGCATTAAAGTCTCAAATAAAATTTTTCTCAAGATGACCATTAGTAATTTAAGTTCGAGTTAATTTATTTTGAATCCGTTTGGCGAACTAATAAATTCAGCGCCATCTTGTTTTCCGCTACTATTGCCATTGTTCGCGGAAACATCTGAACCAGATCAAAATAAATATAGAACCCTCTGCTCATGAGCGCCCTCTTCTGCTCTGCAGTGGAACTCTTCAGTGAAGGTCCCCCGTATGTAACTGTAATATTTGTTTTAATGCTTATCTGAGCTGTGGGGGCAGGTTAAAAATAAAAATATTTCTACCCTAAATCGTTTGAATTGCTATTTCTAAAATATTTAGCTAGACCCTCTTTTAAAATTTGGCGCCCAACGTTTCTGTTGTTTGTAATTAATGACATTTAGCGAATGGAGTCAGAGCGGCTTCCGTTTCTGAACAGAGCACCTTCTTATGAAGGTGGAAGTGCGTCTTGACTTATAGATGGCAGCACCATCTGGCTCTTCCAATTTAGATATAGGAAACCAGAGGGGACCCAAGGCCTGGCTCAAAACACTCCCAGAGGAATTAATTTGGAATAGGAACATGGAGGACATTACGACCACGACATATTTTAAATACCCCAGTCGCCATTAGTAAACACGACGGATCTTCGATAATCAATAAAGACGGATTCAAACCCACTACCTTTCGGTTACGACGCCTAACCAATCAGCCCACCGCTGCCCTTTTGCATATTACAGAGACATTTGCGCGATAACTAGATTTCATAAATATAGTGTTCCCCTTCACTCGAAATTTTTTTGCCATTAAATCCCTCCCCATTTGAGATATCTTGATGACTTTTGTGTACTTTAAAGTCATATCCACGACGAGCTGATCTTTGAATGAAACTACTCTCAATTGCCAGTGTATAAATATTTTAATTTTTATATTTGTTGTATTGAAGTTATTGATGTTTAAACCTTCCAATTCATTTTTAATATGCGAAATAATTAATCATTTTTGTTATTTGTGTGATATAAATGAAACATTCAATTTTATCATAAAACATTATGATCGTATCCTATATTTCGCTTAAAAATTCATTAACGAGATTTGCTTGTGCTCAAAAAAGCATTCAAGTTTAGCGAATTGCTGAGGGAAATACATTTGTATATTACAATTGTGTATGTCACTCCCTGATATTTAATCTTTAAAGGAATGCGATAGTGAAGCTACTTTTTGCTGAATGATGATGCTCTTAAGAGAAGCGGCCCGTTTGAACTCCGTAATTTACGCCTGCCTGCTGCCGTACAAGTGTTTTTGAAATAAACTGTGGTAGAAAAGAAGACCCTCTTTAAAAAAGGATAAATCCCGAATGTATATCAAAAATAAGTTTTTAAGGTTATTAATGAGTAAAAGTACTTTTAAACTATACTTTTTTTAATTCTGATAATTTCAATTAAAATTGCTAATGGTATTATTTTAGTGTAATGTATATAATTTATGTTATAACATTTTGCAAAAACTTTATATTAAATATTTGAGTGCTTTCGCATTTGAAGGTGAAAGAAAATACATAAATATGATTGAGAAAATATTTGCTCATGGTATAAATGTTTACATGTAAAATTGGTTTAAATTTAAATTTTTTAATATTAATTTGCTACAATCAAGTGTAATTGGTTATTTTTATGAAGTTAATTTTGCTAAGGAATATTTTCGACATTTAAAACTTTATCCAGTGAGCTGTACTGAACTTAATTGTTTTTAATATCGAATTCAACTCCTTGTCAACATGGCTTCTTATTTGGGTAGAAAATCATTGCTATTTCCCCTAATTCCAAAACGACAGAAATAATAACAACACGTGTGAAAACTTTTGTTTTACAAATTATCATTGAAGAAAGAATTACTCGTAAGAAACCTAACAAGTAAGATAAAATTTTGTAAGAAAAGCAACAACAAAATTTTGAAATAGAGAAATTAAATTACAGAGGCTTACAATTTTTTCAGCCGACAGCTAACGTAAGTATGACTGGTATATTTCAACCAAATCTACTATTAAAAAGTCAATTCCAGATTTAGATCCTAAAGATGATACATGTCTATTTTTAAACTTATTTCAACGCCAGTTAAAATTTCAAAAAGTTGAAAAAGAAAAATTAAGTTGCATATTTACTCGGTGTTTTGTACCATGGTATTCCACAAATGGTGATAAAGCTCAAGAATTCAAAACTTTAAAAGTATGAAAGCTTAATGCTCCTTAACCAAATGAAAAAATGAATTCCTCCTGAAGCTAGGGAACATTTTCATTGATGTTTGGTGCAATGGGTTGCTACTCCGCATGCTCTCATAGATCTTCGCAGAGGCGAAAAAGGAATGCTGATATATTTTCCCAATAGAACTGACCATGATACAAAGAGACATTTTGGTACTAGATGTTCTAAACCACAGTATGAACAACAACCTCCTGTGGAGCACCTGTGTCCATCAAAATTTAGGCCAGCAGACCCTGTTTTATGAGGTTCCGAAGGACCCTCCCCCTCTGCTATATCTTGTTTAGATGTGGCGAGCTATAACTGCATACGATTGGTTAAAAATTCTTAAGGGGCGTAGTTAAGCAATTTCACTTCAAGTGATATAAAATCTAAGAATCTTGGAAGAAGAATTGTTTAAATTTAATTTAACTATTTTCTTTAAAATGCTATTGAGATAAACAATTAACCCTTCTTTGCATGTTTTTTTCTTTATTGGTGAAATTAATCAAGTTGATATAATTCATGTTCAAAATTAAAGGAAAAATGGTTAAAAAAATCTTAGTATATATTTATAGTATAAATTTAGCAAAAAACAATATGCTAAGAATTTCCATCATCATCCAAAGTTAGATCATTAGCTTAATACTAAATAGAAATAAAAGAGGAAAATAACAGAAACACGTGTTACAAACCTTTCTTCCACTCATTTTCAATTTTTTAGCAATAGAAACTCTAATATAATAAAACAAAATTATAAACGAAATCATACGTTTATTGCAACTACAACAAACAGCGGAATGAGACAACTTTAAGCACTGATAATGACACTTGTTTATTTTTGACAGCTATGTTATGCAATGGACATTAAAAAGGTATCCAAACACGATCCACTTAAAGTGAACTTGTTCTTTTATATAATTTTTGGGCATTATAGGTTATGATGGAAATTTCCACCATTATGCAAAGAAGGGAACATAAAATTAGGTATTTATTAAATTGCATAGAAATTAAAAGATTTATTTGTTAGAGGTTTGAAAATATGTCGTAAGCTTAATTAGCTTATCCATAGGAGACTCAATTGATTTTAGCTCATCGAAAAACTCTCGAATAGGTATTCCATTGAAAATTGCTTTCATTTCGGACATAAGTGATAGTAATTCCCGGAATTCTCTTCCGGTGGGAGAATAATTGCAGATGTGTTTATGTAACAAGAAGGAGTAGGAGTGGGGAAGGTGTAATTCAACAGTTAAGATAATGCCCTACCACCCACATTAAAAACACTTAAAAGCATTCTATTTAAGCACTGCAGGGGAAAAAATGAAAATATGAGAGGCATTAATTGAAAGTTCGTAATATTCTACTGCGTCTGACTGCAATTCAGTTTCTGTGTTTCATTCTTTTGTTTTTTTTTTTAATGGGACTTATTTCCTTTGAGTTAAAGGCGCTAACAATGTCGTACTCACAAATCAATTATCATGTTTATTATTATAAATAAAACTAATTGACTAAACCTTTTTATGATGATCGAGTCCAATGGATCAATGTCCATAGAGATAGGTACATCACAGGGTTAATTTAAGGTTTCGAAACTGAAGGATATAGATTCTCCAATATATACTTTGATCTCGTTTATGCCAGAACAAGAGATACAATTAAAAATAAGATCCGTTTTCGTAATGTCCCTTACAAATTCATGGAAATGAGCATCCTGTTATCCAAATAGTGGATCAAAGTAGGAACAATGTTGGTATATATAACTGGCGTCAAACGACGAAAAATAATTACATCTAGCTAAGCAGAAGCAATGAAAAAATTAAATGAATGATTAACTCCAATGGTTACTTTCCTCAAAATTATTTTATTGGATTAAATTCTTGCCAGAAAAATCAGAATGTCCACGGAAAGCCAAAGGTTTCTCATCCCAAAGTAAATGCATTTGAAGAGAAGTAATTGCAGACCGCTGTTATTTCCTGCAATGTGTTGAAAGTAATGTTTTGGAGTCTTGCAATTTTCTCGCCAACAGATGATGAAATGGCCCCAAACGTCACTGAACCCTTTTCAGCAGAGATGCTCCATGTAATTGAGTAATAAAGCTTCAGAATGGGCAAAATTTCGTACCCTTCACCGTGCGTCTGTTTTTTTCTTTTTCCGGTTTGCTTCTCGCGGAGCATGCGCACATTCCTCGTCTAAGCGCTAATATAAAGATTTGTATGCAACTTTTGGCGAGCGATTCACGTGAACCTTAACCTTGGATAATCCATGGGATCTTTTATTTTTATACTGCGGTATTTATTTGCGCAGTATGGAATAGCTCTTGAAAAGAAATCAAGGGGCTATTTCCGGAAAAAGATAATAAAAAAAATTATGGAAAAACAAGATGATGGAATCATTATTCCTCGTGTACTTTTCATATAAAACATCATTTTCTTAAGTCCAAAGAAAAACTGTTTTTCTAGAGTGAATGGACGTGGCAATTTGATCGTCTTCTCATTTTTCAAATGTGTTTATCTTCCAGCTATAGAACAGTTTAAAATGAGAATAACTAAAATAACAACTCTCTTTAAGTGGATCAAATTACTGTCTTTGTCACGGACCGTTTTAATGCATTCTTCGGAATTTAATGTTCTGCCGTTCGGGTAAAGGAATAATTACAGATCACGGAATGCTGATAAAAATGGACTGTTTCAATGATTGTTCTTCCTGAACTCAAAAGCTGTCGGATAAATATTTTCGAATCACTTGAGCAAGCAAACCAGACAAAGTTTATGAAAATTTCATAAAAACACAATTTCTACTGTTGGTTATATGAAATGTAACATATAATTCCGTTTCCTAAAGAAGGCGTATAACTCTATTTTTCTTGTCGAAATTATTTAAATCAGTAAAAAACTAAGCCTTTTAAAAAAATACAATATTCTGTTTTGAGATTTGAATGAAAGGAAAATGTTTGTGAAAATGAAATGTAAATCGGCAGTTTTATTGTAATAAATCTTTATAATGACATTCAATTGCAAATTATAGACTGGAGTTCTTAGCTCTGGATTGTTACCCATTTGTGTGTGTATTTTTATATATAAAAGGTTCACAAATTGCCTCAATATCTCTATCCCTTTATTCTCAACTTAGAGTGGTCGATATTATTTATGCTAGAAAATACTTCGATTCTGATTTCGCTTTATTACAATTTCTTGTGTATGAAAGCTAATTTAAAAGGCCATCTACGATTTACTGTGCAATCGAATGAACAACTAATATCCACTTCTTAAGTAGAAATCAAACTCAAGAACTATTGAAGTCCAGACTCTTCAACAATCAGCTACCTATATAAATTCGATAGAATAATAAAGAAAATATTGATATCTTATTTGATTGAGACATATTTAACATTTAATCTACCAAGAATCTCATATGCGTAAGAAAATCGCGCTTTTAAGAAATACAAAAGGCTATGGAAAGAAGGTATAATAAGCCATGATCCAGTCGAGGAAGAAGATTGAAGGGATAAGATTTTTGATCCAACAGTGTCACACTATTCATCAGGAATTATTTTGAGCACCAAGTCTTGAGTACCACGTAATCCAAGAATGTTTACTTTTTTGGAGGATCTGATTCATCCTTTTCACAGTTGAGTTAAAGACACTGTGTAAATGACGTAAATACGCACAAGAAGTGTTTGGTAATTTAAATTTTAACACTTTTGCTGGCAATATGGGGTGCGCTGTTCCATTTTTTCAACTGAACCGTAATTTGGTTTGAAGTCCGACTTCTTCGGTACACACATGGCATACGTACCCCTTTATAAGGTAGGCGACCATTCATACAAAGAAAGGGCAAAGATGGGAGAAAGAGACAGTACGTCCATACCCGAACCGGGATTCAAACCCAGGACCTCCCTATCCGCAGTCAGGGACGCTGAACACTTGATAGGATGGGCGGCAAGACAGTTCTTCACACATAAAATGATGTTAACATTTACGCTGTTATTTTATGAAAAATACAACATAAAGCGAAAGCACGCATTTCTCAATTCAGAATAGAGCAATTCCGGTTTTAAGGTTATAAATCTTGTGAAGGGTATATTTTAATTTAATATTTCATAAATTCACGACAGAATCCCAATCAGAAAATCTTTTAAGTAAGATCAGGATAATTACAATATTCCATCAAATAAAAATTAAGGAAATTTATTATTCATTCAAGCTAGATAACTTCAGTTTGAATCTTTACAAATTCAATGAATTAAATAAATTTGTTTGAAAACATCTCCCTTGCAGCATTATTGGTTCTCCATTCTGAAATAAAAATTAGCTAGTTGGAAGAGATTTTTGTTTTAACTTTATTTTCTTCCAAAAAATGGAAATACACTGCTGGCCATTAAAATTGATACACAAGGAAGAAATGCAGTAAACAAAATGATATTTATTCGACAAATTTATTATATTAGAAATAACAAGTGATTAAATTTTCAAAAAATTTGGCTGGATAGATCCTTAGAAATCAGTACCCAGAACAATCACCGCTGGCAGTAATAACAGCAGTTATACGCCTGGGCATTGAGTCAAACAGAGGTTGGATTGCATGTACAGGTACAGATGCCCATGCAGCTTCAACAAGATGCCACAGTTCATCAACCGTAGTGACTCGCGTTTGGTGACGAGCCAGTCGCTCGGCAACCATTGACCTGACGTTTTCTATTGGTGAAAGATCTGGAGAACGTGCTGGCCAAGGCAACAGCCGAACATGTTCCGTATCAAGGAAGATCCGTACAATACCGGCAACATACCGTCGGGCATTATCCTGCTGAAACGTAGGGTTTCGCAGGGCTCGAATAAAGGGTAGAGCCACGGGTCGTAACACACCAGAAATGTAACGTGCACTGTTCAAAGCACCGTCAATACGAACGAGAGGTGACCGAAACGTGTATCCAATGGCACCCCATACCATCACGCCAGGTGATGGGCCAGTATGACGATAACGAATGCACGCTGCCAGTGTGTGTTCACCACGATGCCGCCAAACACGGATGCGACCATCATGATGCTGTACACAGAACCTGGATTCATCTGAAAAGATGATATCTCGAAATTCGTTCACCCAGGTTCGTCGTTGATCACACCATTGTAGGCGCTCTTGTCTATGACGCAGCGTCAAGGGAAGCCGCAGCCATGGTTTCCGAGCTGAGAGTCCATGCTGCTGCAAACGTCGTTGAACTGTTCGTGCAGACACTTGTTGTCTTCCAAACGACCCCGTTTCTTGACTCACGGCTCGTGACGTGGTTGCACGATCCATTACGGCCATGCGGATAATATGCCTGTCTTCTCGGCTGCTAGTGATAGGTGGCCGTTGAGATCCCGCATGGCGTTCCGTATCACCGTCCTGAACCCATCGATTCCATATTCTGCTAACAGCCATTGGATCTCGACCGACGCGAGCAGCAATACTGCGGTAAGATAAACCGCAATCCCGGTACGCTACAATTCAACCTTTATCAAAGTCAGAAACGTGCTGGTACGCATTTCTCCTTCTTACACGAGGCATCACAACAACTTTTCACCAGGCAACAACGTTCAAATGCAATTTGTGTTTGAGGAACCGGCTGAACAATTTCCTCATTTAAACACAATGTAGGTGTCGCTACTGGCGCCTGCTTTGTCTGAATGCGCTGAAAAGCTAATCATTTGCATATCACAGCACCTTCTACCTTTCGTATAAATTTCACGCCTGTAGCATGTCGCCCTCTTGGTGTAGCAAATTCAATGGCCAGTATTGTATTTTAAACAAAGGTTAGTAGAGTATATATGACCTGAGCAATCAATAATTTTTGCGGTATATACTTTATTATCCATGAAAAGGAAATATTAGTTTAAGATTCTCTGAATGATAAAAATAGTTATGAAAAAAAATATTTTAAATCAAATCCTGAAAATTAAAAAAACAAAAACCATTAATTAGTTCCTTATATATATATATATATATAAATTAACTATTATGATTCAAAATTTACTAAAAACGGAACTTTTTTTGTTTTTTATCTTTAATATCAATAAAAAATAAATTTGTTTCAAAAATGTAATGTATGTAGATTGGGTTAGGATTGTTTGTCACTCAACGGTCATTTTTTTTTCATGTATGGGCTAGTTATATCGGGTCATACAGTTTAAAGTGGATTCAGAATCACACTACAAATATCAATGTAAATGTGGGAATCGAACGCACTAACAGATAACCGAAGCGCTAACCATTCGACTGCCAGCTCGGGTTCACTGCATGCTAACTGAAAACCTAACTTCCCTTTTTCAAATTCAATATTTAGTTTTCTCTTTTGAAACACCTGAATTTTAAAGATCATGGCTCGTAAAAAATAAAAAGATATGGGTATACACACACACACACACACATATATATATATATATATAATTTCCTAATTGGAATTTCAAGAATAGTACCTCTTCAAGGTAAATGTCACTTAAAATAACTTTCTTAACTAAGAAATTTGATAAGATGAAGTGTGTCTTTACATATATATTTAATTATAACGCTATTTAACAGAAAAGTCAAGATTTAAATATTGATAGAAAATTATAATATATATATATATATATATTGAAAATTAATTAAAATATAAATAAAGCAATTTATATTTATTAAAAATTACAGCTCACACTATTTTAGATTGACGTAAAAAAATCTGTTACGTGTTTCAAATTATGTATGGATAGAAGGTGTTAAGAAGTTTAAGATAGCTATAAAGAACTGTAATGCGCTCTGAAGAAGATCATTAATTGTTCTGCGCAACAACACGAGACTCACCGCGCCTGCGCATACTGAAGCAGAGGCCAATTACGGAAAAAGATAGTATCAAGTGGAACTGCAGCTCATTCTGAAGATAATCAGCTACCGATAGAAAAAAAAAAAAAAACTAATTTCTTGTTGAGGCAGTCATTAAGAAGATCGGAAATATTTTTCGATCAACAATATCGAGATAAAACTTTATAATTTATCATCTCTTTGCTCTGGTATTAATAATATTTATAAATAGAAAATTCATCAAAATTTTCCAAACCAGAAATTATTTTTGTCTGCTTGAATTTTTTTTTTATTTCAAATAAGAAAACAAAATATTCAAACGTAAGAGGCTTTCGAATATAATCCATCGATATTGGAACGTTTCTTACCTAGCTAAAAGGAACTTAATTATACATAAATAGTTGATCAAAATATTCTTTAATTAATTTTGTGTAAACATATTTTTAATGTATCATTCCTGGTGCAGAGCTAGTATGATGTTGGCAATCATTCCAACATAAGTACATGTCGGCTTAAAAATTACCTTGACTTCATGATATTTGTTGCTCCGTTATCAAGAAAATATTAAAAACAATTGTTTGTGTAAAAACAGAAAATATTAAAATAATAAATTAAATAAAAGTTCCATAAATTAAAAGTTTTAAAATTATTCAAAATTTTATTTTTAAGGATACTCTAATGCTTAGTTCAGATAATATCAATTTCTTTTTAAATATAATAACTTCTTTCTACACAAAAAAAAAAAATAAAAAAAAAAATAAATAAATAAATTTTGACTACTTTTACAATAAAACCACTTTTGTCTGCAATGTACGATTCTTAATTTAAGCTTGGGATTTTTTACAAACATAGCATTGTTTTTTCAAAAACATATATTTTCAAATTTCACAATATAATTAATCTTTATTAATTTTATATAATCTGTAGGAATTAATTTCAATGATTTTTTTATAATTATGATTTTTTACATAAAATTAAATAAGAGGACTTCCTTTTGCTTCTTTTTTAAAAGAAAATATTTGACAATTTTTAAAAATTTAAAAAAAAAATTTTATAGGAATTTTTTTTTTAAACTAGAAAAAATAAAAAATTTTTGAAAAAAATACAACAAAACTACGGGATTTTTCCAAGTTTGTGTAACTTAAATTTTAAATTAATTTAAAATGAAAAATTGCTTTCAAATTGCTGTAGTTTGTAGGTTACGTTAATGAGTAACATGGGAAAATAATGTGTAAACGTTAATGAGGTACATACAGAATTTCAGTTTAATTTATCGAATGCTCTGAGAATTATAAAATTAATTTTATTGTAAAAATATCTTTCAGTATACACACTCAACCATAAATTAAAATTTTTCTTAACTAATAAAATATTATCAACAGAGGGTTTGGTACATGTGTAAAATTCCATCAATTAGAAAAATTGGCTCTAACTCCACCAAACAGACGCCAAATCGTTTCATTTTGTTCCTAAGTACATGTTTAATAAAAATCAAAACAAAAGTTAATTTAAAAAAATTTGAATTGAAATTTATTTTTTAAAATATGTAATTAAAAAAATTCTTCACGGTTTATTCTCAAAAATAGCTATAAATGCACTATTCTGACAGTATAAAAGCTACTTAAATAATTTAAAAAGAATAATATGTGTAAACTAATTGTATTAAATTGGGGAAAAAGATATCCATTATTTTTATGTGAACTTTCTTTAACTTCTTTTGGATTCGCTTTGTAAAAAGGTTAAAACAGTTTTCATGTAGATTTTTAGGTCTTGCGGGTTACGACTGCTGACATGCGGTTCACTTCGATCATTTTTGATATTTTATAGAGATTTTCGACAATGCTGTATCCACATGCGAGGTGCATCTCTAACATCAAAATACTCGACGGAATCGACAAAACAAAAATTGTACGGAACTGGTTGTTACAGTCTTATATAGGACGATAAACACCTTCCACAATTTCAGCCACCTGGTTAGCCTTTTCGGCATTATAAAAGAAAAACGAAATTGTATCGAATTTTCTGTTTGTTGTCTTCCATTTTTAAAACCTTGTACTCGTAACTGAATGAATCAAACAGAAAACCGCAAGAGGATATTTTAGTGTCAAATGCCACCTTTCCAACGAGCATAAATCTGAAATTGTTTGATAGATACCTCACGAGATATCGATCGCTACAGACGTCTACCGAAAAAATGGATTACTTTTTCCCCAACCTAATATTTTGGATAATTTCCCATTATTGCTTGAGAAAAAATTGTGTTGTTCAGCGCCATTTTTTCATGGTCAATGGGATTTTACAAATTACCGATTTTTTTTTTTTTTTTTTTTTTTTTTTAAATAACTTTTCCCATTTGTAATAAAAATAAAAGGAAAAAAAGTGATTGAACAACACTCCACTTTCATAAACTTTTTTACAGAAAACCTTTGTATGAGCTTCAAGTTATTTACTAAGCTCTGAAAGAAAGTGATTTTGGTAACGAATGAAAAAGAAAAAAAAGTGACTCACCTTCAACCAGAGATGTGAGCAAAGTAACATTCGCTGCCTTCCGCCTTCCCGCCGGGAGGTTGAGGCCGATCTTATCCAGCTTCTCTCTCAGAGACCGACCCCCGTTCTTGGACTTGGCCCTGCGAAAGAAAAAATGATCCATTCAAAGTTCTGTCTCTCAAATATACAAGAGTGCAAACAGGAAAGAAATTTCAGGATGTTTTCAATTGATGAAATAAGTCAATTTCTTCGTTCAAGGTCCAATTAGAATCTGTGGAATGATGCTACAGATGTTTAGCATTTATTTGTTGTCTTGCGGCCACGACTTGTCTTAGGATACAAATTTTAAGATTTAAATCGATACCAAATCATAATATAAACATAGACTCAGAGGTGGATGGTTTCTCGCTCAACGGTCATCCCTTAATTCGGCTGGACATACAGTTTAAAATAGATCAAGCCACCATCACCTAAAGGTAAGTCAAACCACAACAAACAAAATGAAGAGGTCGGATGGTTGGCTAGTTTGTCGTTCAATGATCATTTTACGTGCACGAGGGCTAACTCTGCAAAAATTAAAATAATGTCATTACGATCTTGAAAGGATTGATTACACAGATCTATCCACTGCGAATAAGTTGAAGAGATGGGGTGGTTGGTTAGTTTGTCACTCATTGTCACTCAATGGTAGGCAGGCCGCAAATTCGTAGATGATCGCATGAGATATGTATCGAGAGACAAGCCGAAAATCTCGCGAGATTCACGTGAGGCCAAATGACGTCACAAGTGTCTTAACTACGTCAAAAATGGGTGGAGCGCGTGACAAATCTGGAAATCGAGCTGGTTTGAAATATCTGGCAACTTTCCGCGAGACATCGTTAATTTCAATTTCCGCAGGAAAAATATACCCCGTTGATATCGAGAGTACAAGTTATTACAAGTTTACATTTAAAGAGGAGTTAATTATAAATCTTTATAGAGGTAATAATATATTTTTTAAATATTGCAATCGGAAATGGAACCGGAATGTAAACAAATTCTCATTGGTTTAAAATATCCATGACGTCAGATTACAACGTCACACTAAGATCTCCATAAGACGGGGTTTGTATACCATTAGGCGGTGTCTCAATCGGATGGTCTACCGAGTTTGCGGCCTGCCGTATTTTTACACACAAGGATTAATTTGGCAAGGTCCTATGGCTTATGATAGACCCTTACAAAGTGTATATATATATGTATGTGTGTTTATTAGAGATTAAATCAATGTCACTAAAGATAGGTAAAACTACTACAAACATATAAGCCGAAATGAGATAGGTTGTAAGAGTCATCTTTTTGTCGCTCCAAGAGCCACTAAGCTTGAAGACGATGATAAATCCATCTTACTTTTGAAAAGAGCTTTAATCTCACTTTGAACTGATGACTACGATAGAGAAAGAACATCGTAACAGTATGAAAACTGTCAAATTTAGAATTCTACAATATTTCGATGAGCCTAGTTAGTTGGTTTTCTAGCTCTGAAATAACATGAAGACCGGAATGCAAACCTAAAAGTAGACTCGAAATCATAAAGAATATCTAAATCTGTGGATCGGAATCGAAGCTACAGACTTCTGAAATGATGTTTAGGTAGTTGCTGGTTAGAAAATGGTATTTCCAACATGAGTATTTTCCTATTAGAACAAATGACAAGTCTAAAGACCACTTACAGCAAAGAAAGAAAATGAATTAATTTACCGATGAAACACCCTGCAGTAATCAATAGTATCAAATATTGTGGACAAGTAACTAAAAAATATCAATTTCATAGGGAAATCATAAATTTTGAAAAACATATTTGAAGATATAAATTATTAAACTAGCGGGAAAGTTCGCCAGTTTTAAAGATCTGTAGCTCCAACGTCTCTAGGTAAAATTGCGATAGAGATATTTAACATTTATAAGCCTTGTTCAAAGCGCTATCTTGAAAGTGAATTGTTCAGCTAAAAATAAATCACGTGATATGTTCGTTGACTGAAGAGTCTTTCAGTTGTGAGGTTATATATTAAAGTCTCGACACATCTTCCAATCGCATTGCCGGTGGTTGGCATATTGAGAAAAGCTTAAGCACCCATTGCATTGAGCAAACACAATGGCTTTCTATAACGATAAAAATGACAAATTTAGCTTTTTTTTTTTACAAAAAAATTATAGACAAAATAAATTAAGTGAAATTTTAATGTCGTACACATTTATTCGATAGTATCACGCATTGGTGACAATTTTAAAATGGGGGAAAAGAACAACAGGACTTCTTTTTTTTACAGAACACTTTTAAATTATTTTAAAACAGTCTTATGGTGAATTTAAATCAGCGTTAGTTACGATTTAAATTAATCACAAATTCTGTAGTGTTGCCCCAGTGGCCTGGTTGCTTAGAGAGTCTTTCTTATAAAAAGACAGTGAGTTCGAATCCAAGCTTAACTGATGATCCGTCAGGCTGCCTAAAGATGGGGGCATTAGGGTTGGGGCATTTAAAATTTTCGTGGTGGCAATGTCTTCCTAGTGAAATGATACTTCTGAGAGTTATGCATTGAGGGTCCTCTGCTTCTTTCTCCTGATTGACGCAGTCCAACTCAGAACCAGATACAGGGAAGCAGGCTGGCGGAACAATCAATGCCGTACTTCAAATTTTAAAAGGAAACTTAAGGTTTTATTTTAATTCGTCAGAGATCAACATCTTGGTATAAATTCAATTTCTCAATTCTTCGTGCTGCTGTTCTCAATTATCAATTAAAATTCAGTGGATGAACAGAAAAAGGATTTTATGTCTATAAATATACACCTGGATAACGAAGCCTTAGAGCTATTCAATTTAGACTACCTATTACTTGCTCAACGAACACTTAATATTAAAAAAAAATTACACTCGAAATAAATTGTAGACAATGCCACTAAAAGAAATAATAAAAGCATCGAAAAATTAGTACACAACTCTTGAATAATGGACTGAGTCATGATGTCACGGCAGGTGTTTGATAAAGCAGACATAAAATAAGAGAATGGGCACCTCCTTCCTTACTCATGAACAGCATCCTCAACCGGAAGAAAAACCCTGTCTGTGACAATAGACCAATTTTACGGCTCGAATAATCCACAAAAAAGAAAAAAAAAATGATCTTCAAATGCAACTTTAGTAGAATAAACTACTTCCTAAATGGTTCAAGAAACGAAGGAAATAAAGACTGAAAAAAAAAATGTCTTCCACTTTTACCCACCTTCTGCTTAAGATGATTGAGATGAGAAGTCGAATAATTTCGTGGAGGAAAAGAAAAAAATAAGGTTCTTTTCGCCATTTCTGTTCTCAAGCAATTGGAACTTTTCTTGTTCCGAGGTTTTCCCATCAGCGCAATGAAACATCTATAGCTGTCTCGTTTCTGAATAGAAGCGATGGAGCATGGCGTCTCAAAAGCACGCATACAACCATTTGCAATTGTATGTAACTTTGGAAAAAAGAAAAAAACGTACGTTAAAGAGACATCACACTCAAAACTCAGGAAAGGAAACTTAATTTTTGCTTTTGGTTGTTTTTTTATGTGTGCTTCAAAAAACATTGTCACACAAACTTTCCTTCGTGAAATAAGTTAAAACTTACGTAAATAATTTACAATAACACAGGAAATTGCGTTCGATGTACGCTGCTTTGAATCTAATAATGTTCTCGAACATTATTAAATTCTCATAGAATAAAAGGGCTTAGGCTTATTCTTCGAAAAATCTCTCTCTGAGAGAAAGACTATTTTTTGGTTTATTAAGCACCCTCATGACTGTTTTGATCTTCTTTGATAATTATTTTTGAAAAGTGTTTTATATATTGATTATGCACTTATTATATTTAAATTAAAATTAATTTACATAAAAAATTAATGAACAAAAATAAAATTAGTACAAAATTTGTTCAAGCCAAATATTGTTATAAACTTTAACTATATTGTTATGTAATAATCAAATTTC
This sequence comes from Latrodectus geometricus, assembly GCA_026290005.1. Taxonomy (NCBI): domain Eukaryota; kingdom Metazoa; phylum Arthropoda; class Arachnida; order Araneae; family Theridiidae; genus Latrodectus; species Latrodectus geometricus. The sequence continues at coordinate 480,498 of JAPDSC010034197.1, read as the reverse complement.
AATGGTCATTATAATATTCAACGGGAAATTTCAATTTTTTTTTGCAAGAGTGAAAAAGTTGTTTTATAATTAAGAAAATATATTTTTAAGAAATATAATTTAAAATATATATTAATAAAAAAACGACAAAATCAAACTAACACGGGTGACTATTAACAATAAAGATAATCGTACAACATTTAGTACTTCAAATCTGAAATTAACGTGGGTTATTGTATTTAGGATCTTATAACAATGCTAAATTTACCTTTAACTCCCACGTGAATTGTGACTTTTACAATCTTGTTACTGTAACAATCGCCAACAATCAAGACTACTTGGAGAAAGATATTATGTTAGACAGACGACATATACACACACACACATTATATATATATATATATATATATATAATGTAATTCTGCACATTTATTAGCTGAATGCTGCCGCTTCACTGCATTCCATTTCAATTCTTATAATAATGCAAACACTCTAGTTAATTTTACAACTGATCCAATGGATTTAGTTGATACTGCGTGCTTACTTAGTTTAGCAGAGAAAAATGTATATCAAGATATCTGGGATCTCACCAACTCTTTGGGAAAATAAAATAACTTATGTCAGAGCATTATTACTTTTTGTGATATACCGAAAGAATTAAGAAATCCAGGGAATTAAAAAAATAATTTCTGAAGGATGTTTCGGTTTGAACTTGAAAATATGATCAACTGGTGGACTACCAAGAAAATCTTGGGTGACCGATGATACTAATTTTGGTGACACGTATACCTAAAAATATATTTGTTTAACCATCGACAAACATCGAAGGTGAAAAAAAAAATGAAAGAAAAAAAAAAAAGAAAGAAACAAGAAACAACTCGTGTTTAAGATAAACTTGCCCACCCCTGTAGAGAATAATTTAGTTAAAAAAATGTTAGCATGATTACGTCAGCTAAAAACAAACCGAATGAGGTGTACAGAGAATGTTTACAAATATTAAAGCAAGGGTTCTTTTTCATCCGGGTTCCACAATGCATTCCCGACTGAAGCTTTGTTGCAACATTTGTTAAAGCACTACTTAAAAAAAAATAAAAAAAATCAACTGATTGAAATTTACGAAGGACTTCAATTTTTTTTCAAATAACCAATTAAGGCATAACCAGTGGTAAACAAAACGTAAAAAGCACACTGACATGCTTTTTTATTTCACCCAATTAAAAATCTTATTAATCGATAGCATCAAATCGATAAAAAGAGTTTTCCAGCCCCTCTGAACTTACAACAAGTTTTATTGAGCTTTTATGGCGATTCTCCACATTTCATGACGCATTCCTATCTGCTGTGAATCCCATTTTATGATAGCAGACAGACGGAGCATTTTTACGATGTCGTTAATGATTATCTGATGCAGCATTACAAAGAGCACATTTCCTGCGAACCTTGAAAGCTCGTGAATGGATAAAACCGCAAGAACCTTCTAGGAGTCACTCGAAAGTATGTGGTTGCGAATTTAAAGGGGAGGAACATTAAATAATTATCGATATTTCTTCCTTGTCAGTGTTGCTTGTTTCATCGTGCGTGATTTAATAAAATAGAAGCTACAACAGTTTGGGATACATAGTGGTAAAAAAATTTATTTTTCATTGTTATAAATATGAAATTGATTAAAGTAGCCATTAACCCTTCTTTGCATAATAGTGGAAATTTCCATCATAACCTATAATGCCCAAAAATTATATAAAAGAACAAGTTCACTTTAAGTGGATCGTGTTTGGATACCTTTTTAATGCCCATTGCATCAAAAGAAACATAGCTGTCAAAAATAAACAAGTGTCATTATCAGTGCTTAAAGTTGTCTCATTCCACTGTTTGTTGTAGTTGCAATAAACGTATGATTTCGTTTATAATTTTGTTTTATTATATTAGAGTTTCTATTGCTAAAAAATTGAAAATGAGTGGAAGAAAGGTTTGTAACACATGTTTCTGTTATTTTCCTCTTTTATTTCTATTTAGTACTAAGCTAACTTTGGATGATGATGGAAATTTTTAGCATATTGTTTTTTGCTAAATTTATACTATAAATATATACTAAGGTTTTTTTTAACCATTTTTCTTTTAATTTTGAACATGAATTATATCAACTTGATTTATTTCACCAATAAAGAAAAAATCATGCAAAGAAGGGTTAACTAAATATAAATTATTTTGCAGTTGCCAGCCTCTAAAATAATTTATTTAAATTAGGAAATTCTGATCCATCTGTAATCGCTTCGATTATGTTTTTGTTTCATCCATTGTTCTATGGTCACTGTCTGCAAAAGAGGAATATAAAGACGCGTCTAAACATTAAAGTGTATTCCAAGCCACTACCAACATCCACGCCAGAAGAGGAAATTCCTGCAGTATTAAATTTTTTTAAAATTAGAGTACATATTTTTAATAATTTAAATTTTAAGTACATAACTTAAATTTTAAAAATATTCTAAATTTGAAAAAAAAATTGCTTCTTAACAAAAAGTGGATACTATGAACAAATATTTTTGAAAAACAAAAATATTTGGGGCCAAATTTTTATTCAAACTGAATGTTTAAAACTTTAAAAAAAAAAAAAAAAAAAAAAAAAAAAAAAAAAAAAAAAAAAAAAAATCAAATTTCAAGAAATGAAATCGCTCTAAGTGGTGATCAAAATTTATGAATGCACTCTTTGCCTGTCATTGCATTCATCCGCCAATAAAGGTTTCATTTACAGTTAAAAAGGAATTTCCTTTCGCAAAGCATGAGTAGAATGTATTAAAAGCAGAGATAATGTCCAGTCGTCAACCTCGTTTTCGAAATGGCCGAATCCACTGAACTACAACGAGTTCGATGAAACAAGGGAATGCGTTTAATTGATATCGACAGCACCATTTCCCAATGCCTTCCCCGCCCCTTGTAATGTATATCGACTTCAGAGTCAATATCAAGGCCAACGACAGGACTTGGAGAAGGAAACTACGGCCGCTCGACCCTATAATTATTCCACATTAATGTGTGTCAGGATTGTTGATAAAAACAAAGACGTCCAACGCTTGTTAAGAAATGCGGATCAGTGCAATTGAATCCGCGATCTAGAAAAACTGCAAGGGCTGCTGCTCTCATAAAGCCAATCATTACCATCTGTTGTTCCAGAAAAAAAAGAAAGGCGCAGCCAAGTTATCTCGCCAAGAGCTTGAAGAAAAACTGAAAGTAGTCAAAAAACGACTGACAAGTTCTAAAATCAGTACATAAATTTAAGTAATACGGTGAAAATATTTTGAGATTTTAGAAATACATTTATTGAGCGATACCAAAATACTTGATGACAAGAAATGAATTCCAAGTAGTAACAAACTCATTAGCGCAATCTATACATGCACCTTTAGAACACAGATAACGAAAAGAATAAGTAATATAAAAATGAAATCAATAGGAATATATTCCAAAGAAGGTTTCTTTTTTATATCTAATTTACTTTTGAGTTATATGGTAACTGATCAAGAATGTTAGCGCAGATTCCACAAAATTGACACAAAATAGTTTCATATTCCTCATTGTATATTTAATGAGAATTAAGCCACAAAATGGAATATGAATTTTTATTATATATTAACTACATTAATTTCATATGTATTTAGTTATTTATGCAAATAAATAGTGCCTAATTAAAAAAAGATAGATGCACGACTTATTTGCGTAAATAACTAAAAACATAATTATTTTAAAGTATTAAGTATTTTAAATTTATTAGAATAGCAACAACAAAGTTATTTAAATGAAAGAAAATTTGAAAAGAATAACATCATGATTGTCCACGAAGAATATTCCATAATTCGATTAGCAATAAATCTGATTGGAGTCTAAACAGCAATATTGGAACTCTTAACCCAGTTTCTGCCGGAATTGATACTTGTTTGTTGTAATTTTTAACGTTGAAGCGCCGTTGCTTGCTTAACTTCCAAGTGAAGTTTCATATCGTGCTCGTTACACAATATTTTGAGAATCATATATATTCAAAAATAATCAATCGTGTTCTGTTCCATAGTAAGTAGATCACATATTTTTTTTTAACATTTTCTGATGAAAAAACAGAGAAATAACTTTTAGAAATTAAGTCTTGGTTAACGAAACACATCATTTATCAAAGTAATAAATATGTACTTGCATACAGTTTTCTATTGTTAACAAAAAAAAAAAGTGTTATTTGGAACTATTTCTTTTCCAGATCGACGGTATTTTATAAATATCTAAACGATTGAGTATTTGAACGATTAAGTATTTGATAGACAAAGTTAATAATCTGGAATATATGATGGAATATTTTTTTAAACATCTGCTATTAAATTCTTTGATATCATCCAGACTTTTTAACTAAGGTTGATATTTAATTTTGACATTAGGGGAAAAATTAAAACAAAGAAAAATTGTTTCATTGGTTCGATCCTAGCACTGTCTACACGCTTGGGGAAAATACTTTTGGTTGGCGATAAATTTCGCCAAAGTTGGTAATCCTACTTTGATATACTAGATATGATAAACATAACTACTAGGTTGGGAAAAAAGAAATACATAAAGTTCACCTTAAAATAATGGAACTTCTTTTGGATTCGCTTTGTAAAAAGGTTTAAAACAGCTTTCATGTAGATTTTTAGGCCTTGCGCGTTACAACTGCTGACATGCGTTTAACTTCGATCATTTTTGATATTTTATAGACATTTTCGACGATGCTGTATCCACATGCGAGGTGCATCTCTAACATCAAAAATACCCGAACGGAATCGACGAAACCAAAATTGTACGTAACAGGTTGTTACAGTCTTATATAGGACGATAAACACCTTTCACAATTTTTGCCACCCGGCTATCTTTTTCGCCGTTACAAGAGAAAAACGAAAATGTATCGAATTTTCTGTTTGTTGTCTTCCATTTTTGAAACCTTGTACTCGTAACTGAATGAATCAAACAGAAAACCGCAAGAGGATATTTCAGTGTCAAATGTCAGCTTTCCAACGAGCATAAATCAGAAATTGTTTGATAGATACCTCACGAGATATCGATCACTACAGACGTCTACCGAAAAAATAATGGATTACTTTTTCCCCAAACTAATATTTCTGGAATTCTTATTTCGCTCTGCCTTGGCGCTTTTTTCAGTTTGGCACCAAGGGTGCGGGCTCCCCTAGAATTTCACCGTTATATTTCTTAAAAAAGGCTCTGTGGTCAAAATAGACTTTTATAAAACAACAGGTGGCTGTCTTATATAATGCCAAATGGTGAATACATATTTTTTTTCGCATAGAATTGTTTTGTTTGAAATGAGCAACGCAACAGAATTATTCACCAAAATATCGATAAACCGCCTTGAATGGATGAATTTGCACTATAGAAACATTGTAATTCAGAAGGGTGAGCAGAGAGAGATAGATAATGAAAAATAAATCCTCCCTCTCAGTTGGCATCCCTAGAAGACAAGATGCTGAAAAGGAGCTCTTTTAATCCAGTGTGTGGAACTCTCTGATTACATCTCTGTTTACATTTTGGATTAATGAAAGAGGCGCAAAAATTGTTTTCCAGATTACGCTGTTTATTTTATTATTTGTCAAGTCATAACGTTGTCAAACCAATTTACAGAAAACATAAGACACGTAAGTTTAGCACGATTGTCACATGTATTTTATAAAATGATTCTACTGTGATTGCATAAAGAGGACAATAAATAAATTTTTCTATAACACTGCCGCTTATGTGTAATTTTCAAGGATTTTAAAAAAAAGAAACATTTATTTAGGTTATTGAAAAGATATTTAAAATATTTCCGAATCATTATTTTCAAATTAATAAAACTGCATAATTTTGGGTTTTCATTTGTGATATTTATAATCCTAGAATACTAATAAAAAAATTACTAAACCACGCAAATTTAATCATGCACTTCAAAAATATGAAAAAAAAATTGCATCAATATTTTTGAAATATTCCAGGCAATTGTTGCTACTCAAGTTTAAATTACGGAAAAAGGAGTCGACACTCTCAAACTCATTCTTTCGAACATTTTTTAGAATGACTAGAGAAAAGAGAATCACACCGAATTATTTGAAATTTAGTACATGAATATAGCTTTTTAATTGAACTATCACATCGATAGACGAACTTCTTATTTACATTAACTCCGGGATCATTTTATTTTCAAAATCAAAGCTATTCACTTAAGATAATAAACGTCCGATATCGATGTTTATATCAATATCGCTATTCTGTTATTTGAAAGTTACTTTGGACCAATTAGTTTGATGCACTCAAATCAAAAAATATTCACGAGAGCAACTTTTTGAAACATAAAAAGTGAAGTGCTTCTCACAGTTGTATGGTTAGCCAGTCTATGAAAAGACCTAAACTGAACCATTTTTAGGTCTGGCCTCTTTCCGATCATTAATTTAATGTAAAGCTGATTAGATCAAAAAATTTGGACTCGAGTGAATTCTAATCATTCACACTGGAAACCAACTCTGAACCGTTGATTAAAAGCTTACCTCGGGTTTCACTCAACGGTAGTTTTTTTAGACTTTTGTGTAATAGTGAATTGACAAATAGTGTGGAAGTTTGAAGTGAATTTCAAACTACGCCGAAAATGGTAAACGAGTCTACTGATTGAGCAAAAGGACAAGCGCTGACCATTTCAAATTCAGCTGTTTTTTTTTTAAATTTAGGAGTATCATTCATTAATATTTACGTATTTTTTTTAACTTTAAGATCATGTCTTGTTTAGTTTTAGTAACTTTTATATAAAAAAAAATAATAATTTAGCCTTTAATTTATGGAGTTTTTTTATTTTACCGGAGTCCTAAAATTATAACAATGAAATGTTATGAAGAAAAATTGCAATAATTATGTGAGAAGGAAACGAAAATAGGAAATAGTATTCGCAATTCTCTAATTTATTTGGAATGTCATGTAAAATGCTAATACGATCAGTAGGTACAAACAAAAAAATTAACACTATGTAGCTCAGTTTGAGAGAGGATTCTATTATGAAAATATCCGATAATTTCATATGTATTATTGTTTGAGACCCAGTGTCTGTAGTAGTTTCATACCGCTTTCCGAAAGATCACCAAAGTGAAGCATCATTTGTCGGGACTGATGAGGATACGTGTCCTTCTGCTAGTGCTGTCACATCAGAATACAACCTGGTATCTAGACTAGGCTGGCCTAGAGTTGGGCTTTATCAGTTTAAGTAGAAGCAGCCGGGTGGAGTTCTTTATAATTTAAAAAGCAGGGAGACATCCCAATATTTGATCTGCCAACCACAGAGGTATCATTTCAATTGGAGGACATTGCGACCACGACCTATTTAACGTATCCCTACCGCCTTTAGTGAACACGACAGATCTGTGGTTCAATCGGGATTCAAACTGACTATCTTCTGTTAATAAGAACGACGCCCAAACCAACCAGTCCTTTCCGCTGATGTGGCGTAAATGTGGAGAGGAGTGTGCCAGCTCAGATGTACCCTCATCTCCTGACTTTGGTTAAAAAAAGTCATGAGGCTCTTGGTGACGATCGAGTAACTCCAAACCGATTAACCTTAATGTACAATCCAGGGTTCGCTTATAATGTTATGTATTTTTGACTTTACTGAAAAGGCAGAAAGAAGAAAACAATGGGTATGGCAGCGAAACACAATATCATTATATCAAACATTTTCTCCGCTATCTTATAAATTTGAAGGCTAGATGAGTAAATCATCACTCTATGATGACATTTTATTTTTGATTTCTGATCTGATCGTGAGTTTATGGAGGCTTTGAGAAACTACCTTGATTTAAAAGGTGGGAGCCGAACCTACGCATTGGTGAATTTCAATACAACTTCGATACGATGTTAGTTTGTTGTCACTGCGCGGTTATACAGAAACCATGATTCTGAAATACTGTCAACGGAAATATACATGAACCAAAGGCTAGAATCCTAACCATTTGACTGCCAGCTGGGGATCTAAGTTATCAAGGGTTACTTTTGAGATAAAGTATCAATAAAAAAAGCAATTGTATAAAAAAAATATATATATCAAGACTTAAATCCATAAAAAATGAAACGGAAGTCTCTGTCTCTCACACACGCTCACACTTTTTTTTTATGGAAATTTATTTATACCTTAATTTACATGATAAAAATGAATGGATAATAAAGTTGGCAAAATAGTGAGGCCATAGACAAGAAAATTTCCAATGTTTTCTGTAAAATATAAGACATTATTTTGTGTAATAAAAATTATCATCAATGTTACACGAAAAAAAAAACAATAATACGTGATTTTTAATTAAACTTTTAACATTTAAACTTTGGAAAACAAAAAAAAATTATTTAGATTGCTGTCAAATGTACAGAGTTGTGTCATCCGTCAAGTGGTTGAATAGAACCTTGCACTGACACCAATAACAATAATCGTATTTATTTTTATTTTTTTTTTTTTTTCGAAATCACCTGCAAAATGCGAGAAGGGGCCCTAATTATATTCCTTTCTTTTTTTAAATTGAGTCTCCGCTCGAGGCCATCTGCGCGCGGTTAGACAAAGGCCTGCAGCCGTGTCCTTGCCTTTGGGGGTAGGCGAAATGGCCTGCCCCCAGGCTCTGCCCATCACGCTCTAGCTCGAGGAATTAGACTCACGAGGAGGGAAGGGGCAGGTGAGAAAGAGAAAAGAAAACGGAATGACTTCCCCATTAGATGATTGTATCCGGATAGGGGATAAAGGGGACTTCCTGCAAATACCCACACAAAGCTTTAAGGTTCCTCAGGCGCAACATGCCTGACATTTTAAATTTTCTTATATCTGTTACTTTATTAAGAATTTCCATTTTAATGTTGCTTCATCATTTCGGAGGCTGGATTCTATTTTAATACTTCTTTCAGTAACATGTTGTATTCCATTTTTAACCATAAAGTGGTTGTTTCTTTCGTTACGATTTAATAACAGCTGCAACTAACAGAATTGTTACTACACGAATGAACCCAGTCACAATGTTTCAAATTCGATGAATGGCTTAATTTTTGTGTGTTGCTCAACGGTCGTACTAGAAGGTTCATTAGATCGAGACTTATAGTTTTAAATTTTCGAAAATATACAAACAACCAAGGTGAGAATCGAACGAACAAACTGTTGAACCGAAGGCCACATCACTCACTTGCGAGATTGGGAACGAAATCTAAGGACTTTGATAAGCTTCGAGAAATTTAAATGTATTTGAATAGGAATCAATAATAATTTGAGTAAATTTGTGAAAATTATTAGATTTAAAAATGAAACTGAATGAAAATATTTAAGTAAAATATGCTACTTGATTTATACTTCAGTTTACAAGGAAGTGTGGAGTCCGATTCCTCAGTACACACATGCCATAGGTACCCGTTTATAGGGTAGGCAACCATTCATACTCTATTCATACAAGGAAAGGACAAGAAACACAGAGAGAGAAAGAGATAGTACACCCATGCCCGAGCCGGGATTCGAACCCAGGTCCTCCCCATCCGTAGTCAGTTACGCTAACTACTAGAAAGGTTGGGCGGCAAAAAAATTTAATAAACCACAGATTAGAATTTTTAATCGCAACAATATATTGTTTTTTAATTAGCATAAATTATTATACATTCATAGTGGACCTAATTCTATGCTGTCAAATATACGATTTAAGTTTTTAAATAGGACCCTATATAATCATGTTTTGCATAACAGGTCTATTTTAACATGGATCTTTCATTTATAAAGTGGATTCTGAAGCACTGACGGTCGACATGGGAATCGAACTCACGAACTGCTAAACAAACAGAGGCAAAACTCTATCATTCAACTGAAAGCTAATTATTCCGTTAAAAATTGTATGACTTTAATGTCAAAAAATAATATCGAGTCAGTAAGCACTTCATATTTATGGGAAAAAACGTGACTTTACTTTTATAGTTATTCCATAAATATGAAATGCTACAGTCTCGATTTTAACTTGCAATTGAATGATAGAGTTTTGCCTCTGTTTGTTTGGCAGCTCGTTAGTTCGATTCCCATATCGACCGTCAGTGCTTCTGAATCCACTTTATAAATAAAATATCCGTGTTAAATTAGACCTGTTTGACCATGTAAAATAGACCTGTTGCTCGGAGTATTCATGTCATTCCTCCATGCTCAATTCTTTAAATTCAAATGACCACAAAAATGGATCGCCAATTCGGACGATCCAATTTTATGAAGCTCAAAAATCTTCTGCATGATCTCCCATTCAGCTGCAATAATTAGAATAAAAGTCTTCTGGAATCCTCCTGGTTTTGGAACCAATCGAAACTCACAACTCACCCCCAGGTATATTGCTCAGAATAGAAAAATATCATTGTTATTATCAGATGTTTTTTTTCCCCCTCTTTACGTTCTGCACGAATTTTATTTTATTTATTTTTTTAATCCGCATGATTTTCCGTTACATGAGTATAATCTGCTGTCTCAAAAGGGAAGTTAGGAGATGCAATGGCTTCATTTATATAAAGAAAAGTCGGCCTCAATCGGATTTCTAATGCAAGACTGTTCTGCGGATTGATCACTTCGGAAAGAGTCGAGGAATTTATGAGAAATTAGTGAATCATGTGGTTTGATTTAGTTTTATTTTCATTAATATGCAATATTTATGTATTTATTGGGATTGTATAATAGCATACATAATAGTCTCATCCTCGAATATTAAGGATGACCAGGGAATAGTTGTAGAACTCCGCTTTTCGGAGCGAAAGTTTCCGAATTCGATCTCCGCCATTCTTGAATGATAGGAGAGGATACAGCACTTCTGTCTGTCGAGGTGAGTGCTTGAAAGTTTTCTGTGTTTATGCAAATTACGTCCTGCATATACAGTGAAGCAGTTCCACTCCGAAGATGCTAATAAGTATATTCCCTGAATATGAATGAGCTCTAAGAGTATTACACCATAAAAACAATTTTTTCTTATACTGATTTAATTACTCTCATTTCGTGTATGATTTTACAGCATTTATTAATCATTACTCTTTTTTTCATATATAGTTATGTAATTTAGCGTCCAGAATTATCATTGCCTAGCGTTAGGTCTGCACTTTTCAGACTGAATACTATGGGTTCGATCCTAGCCACTATTAAAGTACTCAAATTGACCTTCGATTCAACAGCTCAAAAAACCCACCTTGGACATATATGTTTGTTGTGGCTCAGAATCCATGGTCGTGTGCAAACCTAAGCATTTCAAAATAAATGTTGCATTTCTCACAGTCCCAGTGAATACCTCTCATAAACTTATGAGAAGACTTCTTGGTAGCCCATTATGTGAAGTCAAAACCCGAGAAATAATCACAGATTTTTCTTTGCTCTTAGTTTACGTTGCAATTATAAAAATTTGTTTTCTTCATTTAGAGCCTAATGAAAAGTAATCGTTAATATTTTATACCATTTCTTTAATTTTAATATTCTGTACAAATGTGCGTCACTCATATAACAATAAACAAAACTAATAATGTTTAATTTTATGTAAATGAGAAACTCTTATAAGAGTTTGCAAAATATGTGGTAGCTCCAACTCGAAAAATTTCAGATTTTACAATAACGTTAAGAATATAAAAACTTCCAATGAATCTAATTTAAAATTTTTATGAAACACAACAAGCAAAATTATTATTCTCTTTACACTACTATCATTTTGGAAATCAAGTTTTGTCTTATTTAAAGAAAAAAGTGCTAAAAGCAAAATAATAAGTAAATTAAAAAATAATAAGTAAATACTGTTTGAAATAAAGTAAAATAACGCACCTAAAAATTTGATATTTATAATGACTAAAATAAGAGAATAATTATACACATGAATAATCAAAAATAAAATAATTCCCATATTTTTATTTGGAATTCTATAAATTTTTTATTTTGTTTCAAAATTATATATAAACATAAGAATGATCATTTTTTATAAATTTGTTGAAAAATTTAAGAGGAAATTTTAAATTATGCGTAAAACCGATATTTTGCATAAAATATTTATGAATTCGCGCGATATATTTTTAAGATGAATGGTAAATTACGCTGTGAATTTTCGTTTTTTTTTTTTTTTAAATTGATAAAATATGTCTCCATAAAAAAAATCTTGCATGAGTTACTCTAAAGACAGAGTACTTTTAATCTGACGAAATGTATCCAATGAAACAACGCTAAAAGTTTTTTTAAAAGTGTCTCTGGATGTGAGAAAACGAATGAATGGCAGGAGTTGATTCTCGTTGGAGGCACCAAAATAAATAAATAAAATCTTGTTTGGTCAGTGTTGTTGTCTAATGGACGGGAAAGACATTAATCGTTCCTATGTGTTTTACAGTAGACCCTTGATTATCACGATTTATACGTCTTATCCACACATTCAGGAAAAATGGCAACACAAAAAAAAAGTATTTTAACAATTTAAACACTGAATAAATCATCATAAATATATTTATTACTGAAGGAGTGATAAAATTTGTAATTATTCATTATTTACAAATCTGCAGATTTTCTTCTTTAATATATGAGCCAAAAATTACTTTTTTTAACTTTACATTTTGAAAAAAAAATTTTTTATTAGGGAGTGCAATTATTTATTTTTTATTTATTTTTTTTAAACTAAAACATCCTTGATAATACGCAAATCTGACTGTGTTTTTAAAGAACACTGTATTTATGTAATTCAAAAATAAATGTTAAAATGCGCAGATTATTTATATAGACAATTTAATTTCTAAGACTTAATATCGATCTAGAGTCATATAAAATCTGTGCAAGTAAGAAATTTAAATAAATTCCTTAGTTGAATCATATATAACAAAACTTTTTTTTTTTCTCGAAAACTATGGAATTTGTAATTTTTTAGTTTCTCGTTCGAAACCCAGGACGTTGTTCAAAAAATTCAGATCATAAGACAAATGCAATTTAATTTTTATATTCCTTCAAATTCAGTACCTAAAGCCACAAATAATTTCTAATTTTATTTTAAACGCAGTTAAATTGAGTTGCAAATTTTTACCAATAAAAAAATTAATGTAGTAAAGCAAATTTATAAATTTTTGATGAAGTTAAGATTTGATAAAATTTAAATTTACCACTCGATATTCTAATATATATAAATAGATACTGCTAAAAATTCAATTTTCCGAAAGGGAAATCCCATTTTTTATGAAAGAAATAAAATCTATTCATCACAAATATTTTACTTGAATCAAACATTACTAAAGAATTTAGAATATCAGACATTTTTTTTCGTATCAAAAGGAATCAAATTTCAAAAATTTTAATATTTAAAACCACAAAGTTATCTTTTTAATATAATCGAATCCTTCCCATCATATTCTCATCATTGTTTCTTAGTTTGTAAGTCAACGGTCATTTTTCACTCGAGGGTTAATTTAACCGGAACCCACAAGGGGATTCGAAACCACTGCGAGCATCGACGATCGAGGTGGGATTTGAACCTACTGATTCATGATTTGAAAACCCTTCGGCTGTTAGCTCCGCTTCTTTGGTTTCTTACTCTCTGGTTGCAACAATGAGTACTTAAGCACAATATGCAGACAACTTAAGATTGTTTGGTTTTCTCCCTTGCGATATAAAGACCTCCCATGGCATATGCCCCAATGATGGACAACGACTTGGGGGCTGTTCACATGGTCAAACAAGATATTCGATTGATCCGATGTCTTTTGGTGAGCAAGGTAATGACGGTAATCCGTTAAAATATTTTCTGTGATGTTCAACGCATATGCTTTTTGTGAGAGGGTGAATATTTTTTTTTTAAAAAGATATTGGTTTTATTTAAATGTACAGCTTTCCTTTGTGCTGCGCAAACTAAAAAGGAAATATACATTCTTATTTTTTTTCCAACAGTGATAGGATCGAACCCATAAACTTTCATTCCCCAAAATTTAGAGAAATAGGAAAAAGCTATACTGATAATCCAACGATAGCAGGTTTTACATTCTTATCATAATTGTCATCAAAGTAAAATTATGTTATTAAACTCAATTTCTAGTCTTGGACTAAGATGCAATAATAAGTTGTAAACAATGTTCAACAATAAAAAATGTCTACTGAACAGAACGAAAATCTTCTTGCGGTTCACTTTTAAATACCCAGTTCATACTTCATAAAATGTAAAGGAACAATTTCATGGCATTTAATTTAAATAAATAATTTTAAAGCTTCAATTTCCATAAACTGACTTAATTAGAAAATGTTAGTTAATTATAAGAAAAATGAATCTCAAAATGAAGAGAAATGTAATAAATTGTCTCTAAAAACGTATGTTTGAAGGATGATGATGAAATCGCGGTCGAATTCCTAAGGTAAAACGAAGTAAAGAATATTAATAAAGGATTTCTAAATATCGAAACGCTAACCATTACACCCCCCAGTATGTGTAAGAAAGAACTAGAAATAATCATTTTTTTCTTTGGACTACGACCCCTGTCTCTTGTACTGCCGAACAGGTTCAGAAGGAGCAGCTGTCTGGAAGGAGTTGACAAAATTTCACAATCACTTTAATAGGCTAATTAAGCATTGTGTGTAACAAAGCGCTTTTATTTTTCTTTCGTCGTATGCATTTTCAGACCCCAGCATGTTTCCTATGCAGCGCTTCAATATCATTACAAAATCACGTTTTATTATTATTTTTCTCTTCTAAGTGCTGTAAATATTTCTTCATTTAGTGCTAATTCAATGAGTTTAATTATGCCGAAATCTCGCTGTCTCTCTCTCTCTCACACACATACACACATATATAGATAGATAGATACATACATACTTTTATATATATATATATATATATATATATATATATATATATATATATATATATATATATATACAATACATACAAATCAATGAGTTCAATTACACTTATATCTCGCTCACACAAATATATATATATTCCACATTTGCTTCTTCCAGAATATTTTGATTAGTATGAGATTCAGAAGATTGAAAAAGTACTTCTCTCCCTTAAGTTATGTTAACTAAAAAGAGTATAATTTTTTTTTTTTAAATTATTTCAAGAAACCGGTGAATGCGGTAGGAAAGGGTGCTGCCCATCTCATTGTCGGAATTCAAATCCCGACCCAACTGAATCACTAAAATGTGATGGATCAGGGCCTTAGGGTGGGTGATGGGTCAAGTATTGGCGATATTTTTGTTTCCAAACTCTCTGATTTCAGGAGAAAGGGAAACATGTTGGTACAAGAAAACGATGCAACATAGAAAGTTTCCTTTATTTCTCTATGGGCTCTTTTATCCTTGAGGTCTAATACAATCGAATTAAAAAATAGATTTTGAAATACCACAAACGTCTACAAAACGTGTATCGAACCCAAAAACTGTTAACCATCTAGCAACTAGTTTAATATGGGTCATATTAGTTTAATTTGATTGGCGCTGTACGGTCACTTTTTTCATTAAAGGAATAACTGGTACCGATTCTATAATTTAAAATGGACTCCAAGCTTCATAAATAACAATACCCAAGACGGGAGTCGAAACCACTATCTGTTGATCAGAAGGAAAGAATGCAAAAATTTCGGCTCACTAACCAATAGTTAGGCATCATGGAGAATGGATTTGAACTTACAGACTGTTGAATCGAAAGTATTAGTCATTCAGCTACCAGCTCGATGAGGGTCATCTCAGTTCGTTAGGCGATCATCGATCAAATTTCTGCACGCAACGGTATATTAGACCGGGGCGTACAGTTTAAAGTGGGTTCCAAGCCACAACAAATGGTTGTTCTCGTTGTTGGACCGCTTGATGCCTGAAACCGAGGTGGGAACCGAACTCCGGACTGTTGAACTGAGAGCATATAAGTCGACGTGGGTTATCTGTGAGTCGACAATATTTCAACAAAATGTACAATCAGTATGAAGGCAATTTTTTTAAAGTCCGGTGTGTATTGCTACACACGCACACATGTCAATCTTTGTGTCAGAATTGTTATATTTCATAAAATGCAGAGTAATCAATAAAATAATAGAGCAGTGAACAAACCTCCTCAGAACACCGCCAAGAAGAGAGGCATTGAGACACTCGGGCGGGGAAAGTCGCCTCTGCACCTCGCCAACAGTCACCTTGTACTTGGAAGTGGAGCTAAGCAAGGACAGGCGGCCAGGCACTGAGCAGAAGACTTCTTGAGCGGAGGTGATGCCGGACAGCATGATGTCCTTGTGGTTGTTCTCGTTGTTGGACCGCTTGATGCCTGAAACGTACCAAGAGATTCATTTCTTATTTGACAGACAATTTAAAATAGCATTTCCTTCATTTTTGTTTCATTTTTTAAAATAAAATTTATTTTTGTTAGAAATATAATCGAAATGTCAGTTTGAAGCCTTCAGAGTTGACGTGCTTGTCGCTCAACTGAAATTTTTGTACTGGAGGACCAGGCTGATTAGACCGCAATTTAAAATTTCCCAACCTTACAAACTGATATGCCAAAGGTGAGACTCGAGCCCACGAACACTTGAACTAAAGACCAGAGCAACAACTATCGGCTTAAGCTTTCTGACATATGGAACACATTTAATACTATTAACTAAGAAAATGCTTAAGCATTTAAATATAAAGTTTTTAAAATCCTGTATGTGTCGCAGCAGGTCATTTTTGCATACGTGGGCTAATTTGATTGGGTGATACGGTTTTAAGTGGATTTCAAACCATAGAGAACAGGTGGATGTTGAACCCAACTATGGAAAGTCAAAGTGAGCGGTACTTTTAGAGAAATATATAATTCAAATTTTTATTTTGATCAGGCAGGACGAATTTTAAAATATACAATATTTTAGAAAAAGCAAATATTAAATTTTATCGAATTATAATATATAAACAAATATATAAAATGAAATCTGTATTTTCTTCCCCAAGAGTGAAAACATGAATGAAATCTATTCATTTAATGGTCGTTTAAAATTCTGTTTATTTACAAAATACATAATTTTTAAAAATCATTTTACAATTTAAAATAAATTTTAAGAAAAATTGTTCCAGAAACATATAATATTTTAAAATTTATTGTATTTAATTCAGTTAAAAATTTATGATTCTTTTTTTTTTTTTTTTTTTTTTTTTTTGTCGCACAGTATAGATTAATAGACAAAAGCTCTTGCGAGACATTAGTCTCCTGTTGCCTATAATAGCATACCCGATTCATGAGTTGCCACAGAAGTAAGGAAAGATAGGAGATATTTCTGCCAAATTTTCAATTTCTTAATCACTAATGATAATAGACCTAACATTTAGTGGTGACAGTGAAATATTTTGCCCCAAAAGCCAATAAAAAAAATTAAAATACTTGCTAGTAGTGAAAATAAAGCAAATCCAAGTTATCTTCAGGAAACTGTTTTTGACCCAGTCCATAACTACGCATTTATAAAAGTTAATTAATAGTGCAATACATAAATGATTTTTTCAAAATGATCTCTTATTTTTGTGAATTGCGTATTTCCTCAAAGCCTGTATTTTAATTCAGAAATAAGATTGTGTTTAAAAAAATAGATTATAAATAATAAAATTTTGTGTCATATTTCTGCTCATAGAAGTTAATTAAACCGGAACCTACTTCTTAAAGTGGATTTAATAACCACAACAAACATCCAATACAATCTGGGATTCGAACGTTGAACCAAAGGCAAGAGTGATAACCACTCGACTAGTAAGCTGCATATGGAAGCTAATTAGATCAGGACTTACAGTTTAAAATGGATTTCAAGCTTCTATAATTAATCAAGTCTGAGATAGGAATCGAACCCATGAGTTATTGGACTCTGAAACATCGAATGGCAATAATATATAAATTTACTACTTTTAATCCCTTCCATGTGGATTCTCTCAATATTTTTATGACATGCCCAAAAAAAGTTTTTATGTCGAGTGGCAACCAGGTGCGCACTTTTTCAACTGAACAGTAATTTGGGGTGGAATCCGACTTCTTCAACACACATGGGCCATAGGTACCCGTTTATCATTCATACAAGAAAAGGACAAGAGAGACAAAGTACATCCATTCAAGAAACCAGGATTCGAACCCAGGACTTCCCGATCCACCGTCAGGCATAGCTGACCGCTAGAAATGGTGGTTGGCTCCGAAAATTATATTAAATATGAAGGAAGTATTCAAAATTTTTACATATGTGCTTTTCTTATTTGGATATAATGGTGTATTCTTACAAATTCCATTTCTATGAAACAAATAACTAAAATGCAAATTAAATGACTTTTCGAGCATTTAAAAATTAATTTCATAAAACTAGTTATTTTAAAAGTACATCATCACAGAATCAGAGAGTAGTCTCTAAGGAATATGATATACGCATTTCTTATTATTTTTATCGATATATTTTTCTATTATAAAATAATCGAAATATTTCTTACCTTTTCGAATGACGCTATTATGCTCGGATCCGAATATATTTCCTTCGTCCACAGCCGTTGTCTGAAAAAAAGAAGAAAAAAATGGAATAACTAAGTCAGCTATGTATTCGATAGATAGAATTACAATTAGATTCTTGAATTACAAAGATTTGGTTGTATAATTTTTTTTTCTTTCTATAAAACTAGGTACATAAAATGTGAGAAAAGAGTTTAAAATATATTATTAAATAACAAGGAAGTATTTAAACGATGCAGAATTCTCATTTCTTGGTGAAATAATCATTTCAGTCACTGAGTAGGCAACTTAATTACCCAACCGGGGTATGCTGCCGAGGAAATCATACACAGATTACATTCATACACTAAACCTAATAAAAGTATCTACCAAAAGGTTTGAAGTTTTTTGAACCCAATTTAAAATTTTATGCAGGCCGGCATCCGGAAAGTTTACAGCTCAAAAGAGCATTTATGGCAGCAGCGATTGTTAGGAAATGAACTGTTTTTCCTCAATTGTATTTCATTGGCGGAGTTTTTAAAGATCCTCGACAAATGAATTACAGCCTCGTAAACCTCTCTTCTTGTGAACGATATCTTCATTCTTTTAATCCTTAGTAAAACAAACTGAGAAAATATTCCCCCTCTTCCGAAAACGATCCCGCAGGAAATGAAGTTTATTAAATGCTGTAAGAATGTTGTTGAGGAAATGAATTTTACTTGGGGGTTCAGGAAAAGCAGAAATTCATACTTCAAAGTGATTTTTTCCCCTGTTTTAACACATAATGTGCGATTGACTTTTGAAGAGATGCATTTATGACGCTTGTTTTAATTACCAACAAGGGAGAAAAAAAGGTAATTCTATGTAATGATAAACCCTGAATTTCTCTTTAAAGTGTGGAAAACAATACTTTTTGATTACTTGACAGATTCGTAACAAGTCTTCATTAGTTTTGTTTTTGTGGGCTGAATCGCTCGACGCTTATTTTTATGAATTTTTCGAGGCACGAAGGCTAATTGCTCCGAAACTTAAAGTGGATTCGGTACCACTACAAACACCCAAAGTGGGATTCGAATCCACAAGCTTTTAAACTGAAGAAAAGAACGCTAACCCTTCCTTCTTGAGAGATTGATAGGCTCAAGATTCGAAAAGGGTTTCGTCAATATGAACTTGCAGTTGAAATTAGACTCCGAACTGGAAACACATCCACGCAATTCAGGTAGGTAACTGATTATTGGACTGGAGGCTAATCCTTAAATTATAAGAACGCCCAACCATTTTCTCTAAACTGCCATTTTAAAAATTTAAAAACTTTGAATTCTGAATACACCTAATTATAAGTTTGATTGGGTTGGTTGGTTTTTTTCCCACTTGATGGTCCTATCTCGTACCAAAGGGCAGATCCTACAGATTGACTATTATTAAGCAAACATTTAAGAATAGAAGTACCTTTTATTGATTGCAACTAAAAGATAAGTTAAATTATTTTTATTATTATTAACTGGCTTTTAAACGATTTACCATTTTATTATTAAACATTAAATTTAAATTTTCATATTTTTCAGTCATTTGGTAAAAATTATGGTTTGATTTCTGAAATAGTTTTCTTCCATATGAAAAAAAAATTTATGTTACAGTTTAATTCCTAAGATTTTAAACTTTAATTATAATTTGATCATATTTTTAAGTTTTTAATTTTACTATTACATAATTTTTATATTCATTTCAATCAAATATTCCATCAAAATAAATATCAAAATTGAAACACTTAAAAAATTATAAATAAGTATAGCGTATTGCAAATTAAATAACAATAAGTTAAAATATTTTAAAACATAATTTGAAGAATTTGTACAATTTTATTTTTATTTCTCTATACAATTTTTATTATACATTCTTCTGAACTAAATTCATAAAATTAAATAATTATTAAAAGGTTAAAACATTAAAAAAATTGTAAATAAATATATTTTTTAATGTTTTAATTTTATATAATATGTTGCTTAGAAAAAAAAATAAAACTATTCGTTAATAAAAATATTTGAACTGAAAAACAACTCTCATTTTTTCCCACATTTTTCATTTTATTCTTATAAAAAATTATTTTATGACTTTTAATTTATAAACATTTGCGATTAAAATTCTCGTTTCATTTTTAAATTAAAACCGCTAGAATGTCATACATTTATTTTTTATCATCTGAATTAGTATATAAGATGCTTTAAACTATTTTAATTGTTAATAGTTAGAAACAAACAAAATTAAAATGCAAGAATTCTTCTTGCTATAGGAAATAAACCTTGAAATTGCTGAATTTTAAACATCGTGATTGGTATTTGCAATGTGCCACTAGCCCAAATAGGTGTTACCACAAAAGAAGCAGAATTCTAAAATGATTGACTGTCATATTTGAAGTTTGACTGGCAGCATCGCGTCTCTTAAAGCCTAGAGCCGCAGCCTATACTTAAATCATGACAGAATATATAATAAATGATTTATCTCTTCACGTATAAATTTGTCATACAATATTTCACGATAAAAAAAAAGAATTAAGGCCATCAATATTTGAAAGCATTGTCATTTCTTTTAGGGTATGGGCAACTTTCTTACGTATAAAATTCTCTTTCCATTCCTTACATATTAAATTTTCTATTTTTTACTTGTTAAAATAAATTGTTGATTGATGTTGAAAAAAACGCAATTAATTCATTTTTTTTTTACGCGCAAGTGGAATAATAAAATACTGAATGAAATAATTCAAATTTACACACTTTTTTACCAAGTACATATATTCTAAGCCTTTCTCTAAATTACTAGAATTTATGTGCTATGAAAGATTGATAAAGTACATAAATGACGTGCAATACCAAATAAAATGAATAGCAATTTCGCTACCAGGTTTGATTTGTTTGTCACTTAAAGGATCATTTTTTGCACATGAGCGCTGATTAAAACGCTCCCTACTGTTTAAAGTAGATTTCGAACCACTAGAAACATCCAAGGTAAGAATCGAATTCCCAAACTCTTGAATCTAGAGCGCGAAGACATTTAGCTACCAGCTAAGCTTAACTCTATAACCAGGTACTATTATTAGTGATATTACGAACTTTGATTTTTCGGTAAAAACTATTATTCAACACCGGGTAAGCTGCATCATACCGAAGAATATAAGTTATTTGTAATATTGAGTGGAAGGTGTATTTAGGAATGTTTAATTATCCAATGAAGTGATTTCATTCATCAGATAATATTGAACAGCCAATGAGGATTTCTAAAAACCATATTGACAGATTGTGACGTAAGGAAGGCTTTATTTGATTGACGTTTATCCATTTCGAGGCTTCAATATAAAGATGGTATAGAACCTGTAACACGGAATAATGAATTCATACGTTGGTGACATGGCGTGACACCGTCTTAAATTCGCATTTAACCATGCATTTAACATTTAGTCAAATAGTGTTGACCCTAGTTAAAGTAAACGCTCAAATTTTCTCGATTTGAGCGTTTCTCAAACTTTCGCACTAACGGAATCGACCACAGTGTTATTTGATGCAAAAAATCAATCTCAGACAAATTTAGTACTTTAAACAAAGCATTGCTTAATATCAAGCAAAGTACTTTAAAAATGTAGAATTACAACACAAAACTATGCGCAAGAAAATTATTTTATACCCATGTGATGATGCTCTGTAAGAGTTCAGAGATGTCATTTTGTTCTCTTATGCATAAGTTTATTAAAACAATCTCTCGAAAAAATACGTTTTCTTTACTGGAAATACTATTTTAATCGCATTACCAGAAGTTTAGCTCAAATTAAATGATAGATTTGAATCGTTATCTTTTATATAGCAGCAGAATTTAATTGCTCTAAAGAGAATTCCTATAAAAATAATGCCAAATAAACGAGAGCTTTAAAATTAGGTTTTATTAAGAAACGTAAGCAGTTTATAAATAGAGTTACCATAAAAAACTTACCGAAGAAATCATGCCTTGAAGGGAGGAAAAAAAACTACGGAATTAAAAATAGAACTTTTTTTTTATCTTAAGAGAATAATTGAGCCTTACACTTTCACAATATATTGACCCCAACTTTTTGTTTTACCCAGTATAAGATATGTAAAAACTGTTTACTGATAAGGAGTGCTTAATGGTGATTAATTAAGGATCAGTCGCCAAGATTTTATAATACATCGCCAAAGTCAAGCATTTACGACTTTCACTTACTATTAAACACTTACGATCAGAGTTACCTTCTAAATTTTAGTTTTAGTTTTGTTTTTATACATCATTCATTTCTCTTTTCAATGATTTAAATTTTAATGATGAATTTTTAAATTTGCTTCATAAACTGAAATTTCAAGAAATGAAGAGGACGAAATTGGATAACATAAAAATATTTAATAGAAATTATTAACTCGATTTTAAATAAAGTTAACTGACGAAATATAAAACTAGAAATATTCTAATATTAAAACTAAATAAGATAAGGATCAGCTTTTGATTTCACAATTAATTAAAAGTATATAATTCATTTTAAAATAATAAATAAATTCTACTATGATTCTATTTGTAAACTTCGAGAGTATATTATTGATTAAATATATATTTAAACTTAATTAAAACCGCAAAAAAAATTTTAAAAGATTAATTATAATAGGCGATTAAATATCATTGCATTCATTAACTATTGTATTGTCAAAATATTTGTGTTTAATTTTCGTTTTCCTTATTTATTTGGCGTGATCGATAAAAGTGAAGCAAACGCGGCTGCTTATGATCTTTTCGCGAACTCTAGCGGTAAAAATGCATTTGGTAAATTTTTCTTCGACACGTCCCCAACTGCAGTTGCAAGCTAATGAAGTCCTTAAAATTATGTCGTTCCATCCGGATGAAGGGATTTTTGATTGCGACAAAAGGACACTCCCTCGAATGCAAGCTGGAACAGGTTTTTATTCTTTGTTGCTGTTTCTTGTCAATTGATTCAAGAACAATCCATAAAGAGGGGGACATGAAAGAGTTCAAATGAAGGCGACCGAAAGGACTTCTGGGAAGAGAATTCCTAGATGGCAATGCAAAAGATGGTCACACAAATCATAAGACTCAGTTTGGAGTTTCAGTGAGAACAATTTTTATTTTGATCGTTACATCAGATTGGTGGATTTGGAGTTGTGGTGCGAAAATAGAAAAACCTTTTTTTATCCGCCATTCAATACACAGAGTACAAGTCACGAAATCAATCAGTAATCAACTGACTAGAGCAGGGGTGGCCGGGATCCGGGGTCTACTCCACATTTAAAAAATCGAAGGCGGTCCACCAATGTCATTCATGTTAAATATTCATCTGTTAAATGCGACCAATGTTTGTTTTTTGTTCATGTTTGAAAAAGCAGATTCGCAAAGATACCTCGATCCAAAGTATGATTTCAAATACAAAATCAATTTGTAAATAGTTGGAAAACATTTCCTCAAAAATTTATTTCCAAAAACCAGTATCTCTAAATATGCTCTCTAGACTAAAGAAATATATCGCATCTTAATTTAAAAATTTCTTCCTCGACCGTGACTGATGTGATATCTATTAAATGTCCTGTTTTTTCAGATACTCCATCAATGTTGACATTTTCATTAAATGGAAATATCATAAAATTGAGTATTTCTTTCAACCTAATTAAGTCAGCGAATCTTCTTTCAAATTCTTCAAACAAAACAAGTAAGTATTAAGCGAAATCTTCGAAGTCTCGGTTTGGATTATGGATGCACTCTTTCTCCATGTTTTTGAAGTTTCTCAATTCATTTTTTCTTAATTGGATGCACACCTTTCTATTGTTTTTTTTAATGTTTTAATTGTGTCCTCATCATGTCCGTTTAAGGTTTTAAATCGTAAACCTTTAATCATAAATCTTTAAATCGGAAATCTTTGCACAGTTTGTTCTGGGTTTTAAAGCATAGACTGTAGTAAACTTTTATTTTAAATAATTCATTGATTCTATGTCATAAGTCATAAATGTCTTCGCGGTCTACCAGTCGACCGCGGTTGACGTCTTGGCCGCTACTGGACTAGAGTACTTTGAAGTTGAGTTTTTCCAATGGTTTCTAGCTTCTGAACTTCCGTATGATTTTAACGGAACGGCATTTATGGACTTTTCAATAGTTCTATTCAAATGCCATGATTTTTAAAGTGGGTTTCAAACTATCACAAAGTAGGAGTCAAACCTATTAAATCAAGGGCCAAATCACGCTGAATATTTGGGTTCAGTCACCCCATGTGTGATTTCGTATGGAACCTAACAAATCTACTATTCGCGCCACTATCGATAAGTTTACCGTATATTTAACGCCCCTATCATCATATTCCTTCTATTTTATCGAGTTTGAGAGAAAGCAAACCTTACAGGAATCCAAGCATTTTTCAAGAATGCCATAAATATCTTTATCATATGAAATTACTAAAAGTTTCTAACAAAATATATTGAATATTTACATTTTACGATTGAGGGTTAGGAAGCAACAAAAATTATTGCCTTTGAATATTAAATTAATTGTATGAGCCAAATATTCAATTGAATAAAGTAATAAAACTAAGAAGGAAAAAATTATTATGGGGAAAAAAATTGCTTCGAGTGTTTTTGCTAAAATTAGAAATTTACGTATTTATAATATACACACATTAACCCATCTTTGCATAATGGCGGAAATTTCTATCATAACCTATAATGCCCAAAAATTATATAAAAGAACAAGTTCACTTTAAGTGGATCGTGTTTGGATACCTTTTTAAGTCCATTGCATAAAAAGAAACATAGCTGTCAAAAATAAACAAGTATCATTATCAGTGCTTAAAGTTGTCTCATTCCGCTGTTTGTTGTAGTTGCAATAAACGTATGATTTCGTTTATAATTTTGTTTTATTATATTAGAGTTTCTATTGCTAAAAAATTGGAAATGAGTGGAAGAAAGGTTTGTAACACGGGTTTCTGTTATTTTCCTCTTTTATTTCTATTTAGTACTAAGCTAATGATCTAACTTTGGATGATGATGGAAATGTTTAGCATATTGTTTTTTGCTAAATTTATACTATAAATATATACTAAGGTTTTTTTAACCATTTTTCCTTTAATTTTGAACATGAATTATATCAACTTGATTTATTTCAGCAATAAAGAAAAAATCATGCAAAGAAGAGTTAATATATTTATTTAAAACATACTTTAAATAAATTATAAAAAAAATTTAATCTAAAATATTGAGCTAAACATTGTAAACTATGTATATATTATACAATAAATATTTATATATTTTTAAACTTGCAACGTCTCAACATCTACAATTACTTTCGTTCGAGCCAAGTATAACATTTTAAAAATTATGATATCAGAAATAGAAATAAAGATATAGAAATCAAACATACATTATCAATATCAATAATAAAAAATTTATTTTTGAACTAGAAATATTAATTGCGAAATGAATTCAGTTTAGAGTTCGTTTCCATGATTACATATCTCGCATGTTCTCAAGCTTTTTCAAATATAATTCATCAAATTCCCGAAAACATTTTCATGAATAATACACAGCTTTATTGTTATTCCTTTAGTTGGATAAATTAAATCCTCCTCAAAATACTTGCAAACAGCTATAGATTTGTTAAATTATTTTATTGTAATACATAAATAATGAAGAAACATTAAAAAATTCCAAATGAATATTTCAAGTTATTTTTTCATACTATTTTGAAGATTAGAGCACATATTATTACTGATTATCAAATTATTCACGCTATTATTGAATTTTTTACTGCTGATATATTTAAAATTTAATATTAAAAGTAGGATGCACACACAGTGACAGTTATTTTCATTTTTTACTAAAATATATCGAGGAAAATCATCTTTATTTCAAAGTATTATATATTTTTTTCTTTTTGTTCAGAACTATTTACTTCGAGAATTTTTTTTTATTTTACATCTGTAGAACAGAATAAATAAAAACAGTTAAGTCACTTTTTTGCATTAAGACTCATTGGAAAGTGGCGGACTTCTACAAACGTCCGCACCCAAGTTAGGAATCGAACCCATGAATTGTTCAGCTCAGCATTTGTATGAAATGGATTATTTCCATTCAAACTTTAATTGTAAAATACAAGTATTTTATGTGTTTTATATTAGGTTGAGGAAAAAGAAATCCATTATTTTTACGTGAACTTTATGTAACTTCTTTTGGATTCGCTTTGTAAAAAGGTTTAAAACAGCTTTCATGTTGATTTTTAGGTCTTGCGCGTTGCGACTGCTGACATGCAATTAACTTCGATCATTTTTGATATTTTATAGACATTTTCGACGATGCTGTATCCACATGCGAGGTGCATCTCTAACATCAAAAATACCCGAACGGAATCGACGAAACAAAAATTGTACGTAACTGGTTGTTACAGTCTTATATAGGACGATATACACCTTTCACAATTTTAGCCACCCGGCTATCTTTTTTGCCGTTACAAGAGAAAAATGAAAATGTATCGAATTTTCTGTTTGTTGCCTTCCATTTTTAAAACCTTGTACTCGTAACTGAATGAATCAAACAAAAAACCGCAAGAGGATATTTTAGTGTCAAATGTCACCTTTCCAACGAGCATAAATCTGAAATTGTTTGATAGATAACCTCCTCACGAGATATCGATCACTACAGACGTCTACCGAAAAAATAATGGATAACTTTTTCCCCAAACTAATATATGCAATAAATATGTAAAATTGAATATTTCATTTCTCAGTAAGACTTTAAAATGTTTTCCAGAATTATTGAATTTGATTATAGGAGATATATTTGCGAAAAGATTAAGCTTTTCGGTTATTTAAAATAAAATAATAATTATCGGCCAACGGAATTTTAAACATTTAGAAACATCTTTGGAATCAAAATAAGCATTTGGATTCCCCATAAAATGAAAAAAAATATCCAGAAACGAAAATAATAAACTAAGTAAATTTAAATTGATAGAAATGAAATAATTTAATAAATTTAAAAGCAATATAAAAATACTCGGAAATAAAAACATGGAAGTTAATTTATTTCTAGAAATTAATTTTCTTTTAAAGATGAAATAGATGGGTAAGTGGGTGGCTTTGGACGCAACTTCAATTCATTCCTTCAATTAAGATGCAAAAGCACATCCGCGAAATTTATTCAGGATGTTCTTTCCTTAAAAAGAACGTGGAAGCATCCTTCTCATAGCTCCAACTTCTACAGAAATGATAGTTTAAAGGAAACGACCTTTTGCGGAAGAGAAAATTGTGCTTTTGTACTTCGCCTTTTGAATTACTTTAATGGATGAACCACAAGGTCTGCCCAACAACAAAAATATTCATGTCTCTGTATAAATTATTTTTCTGTACAACACAGGAAGAACTTTTAAAACATCTTAATCTGCTGCGGGAGATCTTGTGGGTTGTGTATTCATGAAAATACCTTGAATCGAATTAATTATGTGGTAAGAGAGATAAACTTCATGAAACTCCTCTAAATCTTATTAATTCAAAGCTACTAAAATATCTGTTGATATAATTTGCGTTTTACTTTAAAACTACCTAGAAAACTTCAATGAATATAATTCAGTTTTTTTTTTTTTTTTTTTTTTTAAAGATAAATGTGTGGATATTTTCTTTATGTTATTGCTCTTACTGACAGCATTTATTGAGAAAAGTGTACTTCCGTAAATTAAGTTCACAATTATATTAAAAGCACATAATAACTTTAGGCTATTGAATATATATTTCACAATAATATTTAGTCTTGCGGACAAAACTATTAGACGGGTTAGAAGACTTAAAAAAAGTTTTCATGCAATTATTTATATCTTAACTCCTGGATTACATTAGGGGAATATAGAAAAAATAAAAAACGAATTTTCGAAATGTTTTCTGAAGACCAAACAACACCAAAATAAAAGATAAAGAATTATCAGTAGCTAGATTGAAATCAAAAAAATAAAGCACTTACTCAAAATGTTTTTGTAATAGCCGTGTTATTGTTTCTAGAAACAAAAAAAAAAAAAAAAAAAAGAAATTGTATTCACTAGTCAATTGGGAAATAACCCGGGTAATTCCCAAGCACTCACCCCTCAGAAGAACATGGTTAGGTTTACTTGTTGTTTAATAGTCTTTATTTCATACAATGGCTAATACACCAGTACCTGCAGGTTACAGTAAATTATAAATAATTACAAACAATTACGTTCAAAGAAAGACTCAAACCCACGAACTGTTGAGTCAAACGCCTGAGCGTTAACCATTCATTTCTCAGGTCGATATAAACAATGCAGAAAACTACTCAACAAACTAATTGTTTAAAAATTTTATTTAAAAAAATTAATTAGATACTAACATAGAATCTTGGATCTTCTACTTCTAAGTTTGAACAGGCCACATTGAACCTTTTCTCTAAATGAATTTTTGTCATACTTTTTAATTTAAATATTTTTAACATTCCCTTTAAGAAATTTTTATGTATTATTAATCAGTTTCAAAAAACGCTAATTATGGTTAATAAATTACAATGTTTGTAAGAATAATTTAATCACAATATCATTTAATGCGTAAATACAGTTTCACCACGTTATATTTAATCGAATGATAAGCAAATTGGATCTTGATTTTTAAAGAATCCTCAATGTCCCAATTGATTCAAGTCGCTGGGGCGGTGGTTAAAGTTAAGAAGCAAGCAACCGGTTGATACAAACAACATCATTGTCATCAGCGCTCCTAAGGCGAACTTTTCATTCATAGTTTGAGAGAAACCGAAAGTGAAAGCGGCCCCCGTATCTCCCGGGGGCACGAGACAAGGAAGGTTTTGGGACGCTGCGGCGGCTGATCACTTGGTCACTGGATCTTTGTCCGAAGGGAACAGCTTTCCGAGGAAAGAAAGCTTTTTGGAGAGATCGTTTCCGCAACTCCACCCTCCGCTCCGCTTGTTTTGCCCGCAATCGCTACTCTTGAGGAAAGAATCATGACGTCACTGAATGGCCTTGAAAGTTTGGAGTGAAAACCAATGTCTCATCATTTGCAAACTAACACATCTGCTTCCAATGAAGCCATTGTTGACATCTGACTAACTCCGCATGTTTACCAGGAGAGAAAACGCTTACACTCAACAAGTGTCTGTGAGATTTTTTATTTGGGCGGTAAATGAAAATTTCAATCCATTCGGAACGACGAATAACGGAACGAAATGAAATAATTATATCAACCATTTAGTTTTTTTTTTGTTATTTTATATGCCTGCCGTAAGTATTGCATCAATTACATTACACATATATTGTTACTCTAGTACAAACTAGATTTGTATATCCTGGTACCTACACTAGTGTTAATATAGTACTAACACAAGTAACAGTACTAGTGTTCTACTAGTACTGGCATGTTAGTACTAGTACTGGTCCATGTAATTTTTCTTATCATTCTATTTATCTGTAATTCAAAATACCTGCGCTGTCTTCTAGAGTGAACAAGATTTTTATCCATCAGTTTCCACCAAATGGGTTGGCCCCAACTCTGGGAGTTGGCGCAACAATTCTACATAAGAATACCAATGATGAATTGACAATAAAACCAATGGTTGTGTTTTTATTAAAATTTAATAAAATGATCATAACATAAACTCTATTTCTTGAGAAACAAAGATTTTTGGAAGTAGCCTCGAAGAAAACCCAATGAAATGTTCCTGAACTGGCAAAGATTATTTTATAAAATATTTTACCACGTTACCTCGTTTCTATTTAATTAAATTAATTATAAAAAATTTGAGGGAGAAAAATGTGATTAATATTATATTTATGACAGGAAAATTTATTCTCCGATTCTGATTATAGAAAATGATTATATTTAAAAAAAAAAAAAAAAAAAAAAAAATTATGAAAATTCCAAAAAAATATCCGATTTCCTA
This sequence comes from Latrodectus geometricus, assembly GCA_026290005.1. NCBI lineage: Eukaryota > Metazoa > Arthropoda > Arachnida > Araneae > Theridiidae > Latrodectus > Latrodectus geometricus. The sequence goes on along the minus strand of JAPDSC010034197.1, from coordinate 450,143 downwards.
AATTTTTTAGAGTATTAAATAAAGTATGTGCTTATTTGGCATAAAATCATATTAGTAATAAGATAGCGTTTACTTGTTTCATAAAAACAATGAATAATTATAGATATTTATAATATACTTTATGATAATATTTAATATATTAACTTTAGTGAATATGAAATTCTGGATTTTTAAAAATTAATATAGTTTTTAATAATTTAAACGAGTTATTTTATTCATTAAGTGAACGCGTCGACATGTTCCTATTATAATCCTGGTTAAAAACAGGTCTTAAAAAACTTGAAAAGAACCTGATATAGATAAAAAAAACTTATTACATAAAGAAAATTATTTGCAATTGATTGATTTGTGTGAGTGTGAAACAATTTTGTTAATTTATTTTAAATTTAAACAATAATAATCCATCCAATAAGAATATATTAAAAAATATGGCATAATTGTCAATTTTTTTTTTTAAAGAGAAAAATTAACTCAAAAAATGATGGTGATATTTTAACTTCAAAAACAGTAATTTATGAATAGATCATTCATTTTTTTCACTTATTCATATGGATTAATCTTGGATTGAATAAAAATCAAAACAGCAAATCTGTGTTCAAATAAATGAAACATGTTTATAATGAATAGGATCATATATATATATAATATATATATATATATATATATATATATATATAT
>JAPDSC010034197.1:419229-441377 GCA_026290005.1 Latrodectus geometricus | reverse complement strand
ATATATATATATATATATATATATATATATATATATATATATATATAATTAAGCAAAAAAATATGCATCCATTTTTAGTGTTATTTTTGATTAAGAAAAAATTCAGTTTATCGTGTGATGTATTTGCATATTCTCTTGACATTTATAAGAATAATTCATCTTTCAATACATAATATTTATGTATGGATGTGCATGCATAACATAGCCTAGCCTAAAATGGAGCTTCTCTTTTAAGAGGCTAAGATAAAATAAAAATAAAAACCAAATAAATATAGCTAAAATAAAAATAGTCATATGCACAGTTTGTTCATCCTTGTAAATTAAGAAAAAAAATCTTCTTAAAGTATCGCTTTTCTAATGAAATGATATAAGGGAAAATAGACTCAAGCATTGAAATATAAATTTATATATTTAGTTTTGAATATTTCCTTCGAAAATTTATTATGCAATACAGACAACATAATTTCTAATTCTTTTTTTAAAGAAATCATTTTTATTTTTAAATTTTTTTGTTGGTGTATACATTTAATAAATTTATGATTATTATCTGATATATCTTAAAACAAAATTACTGTAATTGAACATTTACAAAATAAACTATGCAAACAAATATGTTCTAATTACTATTTTGGTTTGGTTTGTGTTTTGCTCAATGGCCATTTTTTGCACAAGAGGGCTTGTTAAAGCAGAATTTACAGTTTCTGATACTTCTAGTACTACTGAACCTAGGCCTAACCATTTGGCCCACAAGCATGGCTTTTACACATAAAGCCTAATTAGATCGGTACCGTGACATCGCAAGCAGAAATTGAACACACGAAACTGTTGAACCGAAGCCTTCTGCTAGTTATTTCTATTGTGGTCACAAAACTACGAAATAAAATATTTGTGCGACATTCTTCACCGACTTAAAAAAAAAAAAATTCAATTAGAAAAGAATTTCAAAAATATAAATATTATTAACTGACTTTATAAGAAACAACAAAAAAAAATTTAACATTTAAAAAAAAGGATAAATATGAAATATACTCCACATATAAATATATTTAATCAATCAGTGAAAGTAAAGAATGTAAAAAAAAAAAAGAAAAGAAAAATGTGTTACTGTGGAAAGGAGTAACCGTCTGACTTTTCAGTAACAGCATTAGACAAGAGTAATGCAACAAACTTTTTTTACCGCAGGAACACCCTCGTGTGAAAAAAAAAAAGAAAAGCGAAATTAAAGAAAAAATCTCCTTTTCGGCAACAATGAAACAGAATGGATAAGCTGTTGGTAGTAAAACGATGTGGGTGATGACGTCACGACTGACACACTATTGTAGTATAGGAGATAAATTAGATTCAGGCGGTAACAATGGAATACAAGTAGTAGAAAAGAAAGGCATCACTATATCTGAACGAGTTCTACTTTTGTTTTTTTCATCGATGAGTTTTAAACTTCAATTGTCACTTTCATAATTGCATATAATTCAAAAGTTTTTCTTTTATATTTTTTTAGCCTTTTCCTTTACCATTATTTATCATTGGACCAGACGGTACTGACGTATTATCCAGTCATCAAAAAATATATGTCTGCAAATGTCGCCAATTTTATTCATTTGATTTTTCGAAATATTTCAATCATTTTAAAATATAAGACCTGTGATAAAATGAATAAAAATATTGTTTCTAAGTCAATAGAATTTTTTTTTTTTTTATCATAAATTCAAAATTTCAATTCGATGACAATGAAAAAATATAAGACTTGAGTGCGGTTATTTAACCGCACCATTTGACACATACTTATGTTCGCCAAATATGTCGATGAAACAAACACTAGTGCACAGTGCTCGCCAAATTTAAGAAGTTGCGTACTATTTTTTATTAACATCCCCTAGTAAGCTCTAACAAAAACTATCAACTTTTTCCAAAAAAAAAAAAAAAAAAAAAAAAAAAATCTTAATTTTATTGATAAAGTTACATTTCTAGAAAATTTGAAATCAATTCTATTCAAACTTTATATAACATGAAATGGAATTATGCATGAGAAAAAAAATTGAAATGTAGTTAATAATAAGTAACATAATATGGGGATCTTTTCATCAGAACTTTAATGGAATTGTTGTCAATAGGCCGCTGTACCTCAGTTGGGCTCTACCACGCACGAGAGTTATTTAGAAACTAAGCTGAAGACCTCCCGAATATTTGATGTGCATCCTCTAGAGCAGGGGTGGCCAAGCTTTTGGATCCGGGATCTACTCCACATTTAAAAAATCGAAGGCGGTCTACCAATGTCATTCATGTTAAATATTCATCTGTTAAATGCGACCAATGTTTGTTTTTTGTCCATGCTTGAAAAAGCAGATTCGCAAAGATACCTTCATCCAAAGTATGATTTCAAATACAAAATCAATTTGTAAATATTTGAAAATGCTTCCTCTGAAATTATTTCCAAAAATCAGTATCGCTAAATATGTTCTGGATTTAAGAAATATATCGCATCTTAATTTAATAATTTCTTCCCTGACCGTGACTGATGTGATATCTATTAAATGTCCTACTTTTTCAGATACTCCATCAATGTTGACATTTTCATTAAATGGAAATATCATAAAATTGAGTATTTCTTTCAACCTAATGAAGTCAGCGAATCTTCTTTCAAATTCTTCAAACAAAACAAGTAAGTATTAAGGGAAATCTTCGAAGTCTCGGTTTGGATTATGGATGCACTCTTCCTCCATGTTTTTGAAGTTTCTCAATTCAGTTTTCTTAATTGAGATCCATACCTTTCTATAGTTTTTTGGATGTTTTAATCGCGCTCATCATGTCCGTTTTAGGTTTTAAGCATAAATCTTTAAATCGTATACCTTTGCATAGTTTATTTTGGGTTTTAAAGCGTAGACTGTAGTAAATTTTTATTTTAAATAATTCATTGATTTTATGTCATAAGTCATAAATTAAATTGTTAATATCTAAGGTAATTATCAGGATGGTCGCGTGGACTACCTAAAATGTCTTCGCGGTCGACGTCTTGGCCACCCCTGCTCTAGAGGCATCACTTCATTTGGAAGACATTGCGACCGCGATCTTTTCAAAGTTTCCCACCCTTTTGAATGAACCCGAAGGAACGAACTCAATACTTTCCGGTAATGAGAAAGACAATCTAACCAACCAGGCCACCCTGACCTCAAGGAAAGTAAGTAGTGGCATCCAATCGGATCGCTGGGAGTGTTCAGTATGAGCCTTATTTTCTGAGTTTATTTTTAATAAATTTCACACCTAGAAAACGTGTGGAACTAGTAAGACAAACTTGATCCTAAGCTGATATTTTTCCTTAGGAATACAAGAGGCTAAATTATTTTGAAAACTTGAATATATACATAAATTATTTAGAAAATCAACCTGTTCTAACTCAACTGCAGCGATACCTTTTTGGAAAATTTAAATTCTCAATTACACAAGTGGACAATAGTTCAACAAAAAGTGATCTCACAAAGTGTGTACGCACTGAAATCCTTTTAGAATTTTAGAACAGTTTATGGAATTCATATACATCTAAATTAAATACATTAAAATAACTTCAACGTATTGTTTACTATCGGTAGACAGCCCAAATAAATTCAGTGTTTCAAAAGGAATACGAACTTAAGTAAAAAGTTAACGAGACCAATCTAAAAAATGTTTTCTTGTACTACACCGAAACTTATTTAGCGCATTTCTTTGTGTGATTTTTTTATATCTGTACTCGAAGGGGGGGGGGGATTTTGTAAAATTTTTTTATGCGGTTTTTAATACAGAAATAGGTTTAAATGTACTAGTAGCTCGTGATGGACGGCTTAACGATCACTAGACTACACGTTTAATTTTTAATTTATGGAGTTAGACCCTCGGAGGTAGGCTCTGGAATTGGCTGAGACAAAGAGTTCTTATTTGCGCGCGCATCGCAATTTTGATTTAGGAAGCATCCATAAAAAAGGGAGGACGGTTGAAAAGAAAAAAAGGAGAAGCGCTCTTTAATAGCCAGGTTAACTCTTTCTCTGTCGTCACCGTGTGTGGTTCTTTAATATTCCGGAGAGAGCGATGGGAATTCATTACGATGGGGGGGGGAGGAATATGGCAAGAAATTGTCTTTCTTAAAAAGTCAGGTGTGCTGCTGTCGGTGGAATGTGGCGAAAGGGTCAACAACCCTGAAGGAAAACTTGCGGCTCAGGAATCTCGAGTCGGGGAGGGGGGAGGGCAGGAATGCCTCAAGTTCATTCGCCAAGTGTCAGGCTGTCATGGGCTTTGAAATTTCATGAATTTGTTTTAAAAATAGCAGCCGCAAAAGGCATTGTGTGAAATAATTGATATATATAAAGATCTGACCAAGGCACAATTTAGCGAAGCGAAAGGAGTTGTGTTGCTATTTGCTTAAACTTGCTACCAAGAATGTTCTTTCATTTTTTGTCCGCCAGACAAATTATTTCATGATTTGTCACTGTCAAAAGGAGTTTTGGATGAAAGGAGTTGGATACAGGGTCATCCGCTGACGGGGTCTCAAAGCCAGATTAACTTCAGTTTTGAAATCTTTATAAGTTGAAGAGGGTAAAAAATAAAAAAAAAAAAAACCTATTTCATAAGAAAAGTTTTGACTTGAATTTTAAGATGTATCTACTTAATTTTTTTATTTCTTATTGAAGAAAGGAAATTGATTAAATATAGTTCAAGAATACTAAATATCTACCACAGCAAACTAATTTATGACATAAATAATATAAAAGAAAATAATTATATATACATAATATAATATAAAGCAGTAAATACAATGCATAGAAAATAGAAAGCAAACACAATATCTACCAACCAATATTATAGGCAAAACTGGCGCAAAAGCAGCTATTGAGAGAAATGCTAATATAAATTAAGTAAGATGTAATTAGAAGATCAAGATAAAACAAAGAAACTATACAATTTAATACCAATAAGACAAAAATGAAGAAAAAAATCAAAAACAATATAATATATTATAAATAAGAAAAAGGCATAGGGACTATGTCTTCATCAGGAGGGAGAAGATCGACTATGCAAATAAGACTCTTTTCTGACTAGCAAGAAAAACAAAGGTCAAAAAATATTCGTGCTATTCAACGAAAGAGTATTTGTATAAGAAAAAACAAATATATAAAATTGAAATAAATGGAATCAAAGTAATATACATTGAAAAATAAGCAGAGCAATACAAGGAGAAATATATATCAAATACAGAAGAATATATATATTTAATATAGAAGACTATGGTTGCCATAAGTAGTAAGAAAAATATTTGTAAGTTAAATTAAAACGTAGTTTATAATTTATAATGTAGACTAAAAGTTAAAACTAAAAATTAAAAAGAAAGTAGGCATTTTCGGGATTCTTGTAAGAACTTTAATGCTTATTTGCATTATGTTGTTTTTATTTTTTCTTGATTTCTTCTTATTGGTATTAAATTGTATAGTTTCTTCTTTGTTTTATCTTGATCTTCTAATTATATCTTGCTTATATATATAACTCACACATTTTAAATTTCTAGTATCCAAATCTTACCATTTCATTTTAAAATAATGAAGAAGAAAATACTATATGAAGTTTTAAAGATGAAATTTAACATAGCATTGATTTACTCAGGGAAAATTTATGTAGAAGTGAACCAACGGATTTTTAAAAGTCATAAATTCGTGACATTAGGCATAAACAAAAATTAAAAGCCGTTAACTTTTCCACTTAAAGGTTTGCAAATATATATATTAGGTTGGAGGGGGAAAAATACATTATTTTTACGCAAAATATTTCGGATTCTTTTTGCGGAAAAAAACGTTTATGATCGATTGTTAGAGCCTGCAATTAATCATACGACTGCGACAAGTGTTTCAATTCGATCTCATGGAAATTTCAGAAGACGGTGTGCAGGTATGAGGTGCATTTTTAACATTAAAAATACCTCAACAGAATCGAGGGAACCAAAATTGCACGCAATTTGCTGTAACATGATCCGGATACTGTTGTGCAGTTTTACTGTAGGTGCCCAGATAATGCACTTTTGATCAATTATTCATGTGATATGTAACCTCATTATATCAATTTCGCATGACCTGTTTCCCCATTTTTTCCGATAGGGAAGAAAGTTGGTCTTGTGTTATGCAGACAATCAGTTCAATATCGACATTAAGTTCATTTATTTGAACAAGAGACCGTATTTAAACAGGGTACTGAATTTCAAAGATTGTAAAGCAATGAAAAAAAAAAAAGCTAAGGCTAAAAATCAAAGTTTCATATTATAATAAAGGAAATTTCCCATAATGCCGTGGGCACCAAATTACTTTTATTCATTCTTAGTTCCCATTAAGACTAAAAGAACTTTTTAACGAAGAGTCTTATCACAAAATAATCACCTTAGCAATCCGAAATATATTAAGCATCGTGTTAAAACATTACAGTAGTCACCAGGTATATATATATATATATATATATATATATATATATATAAGGTTGGGGAAAAAGAAATCCATTATTTTTACGTGAACTTTATGTAACTTCTTTTGGATTCCCATTGTAAAAAGGTTTAAAACAGCTTTCATGTAGATTTTTAGGTCTTGCGCTTTACGACTGCTGACATGCGGTTCACTTCGATCATTTTTGATATTTTATAGATATTTTCGACGATGCTGTATCCACATGCGAGGTGCATCTCTAACATCAAAAATACCCGAACGGAATCGACGAAACAAAAATTGTATGTAACTGGATGTTACAGTCTTATATAGGACGATAAACACCTTTCACAAGTTTAGCCACCCGGCTATCTTTTTCGCCGTTACAAGAGAAAAACGAAAATGTATCGAATTTTCTGTTTGTTGTCTTCCATTTTTAAAACCTTGTACTCGTAACTGAATGAATCAAACAAAAAACCGCAAGAGGATATTTTAGTGTCAAATGTCACCTTTCCAACGAGCATAAATCTGAAGTTGTTTGATATATACCTGACGAGATATCGATCCCTACAGACGTCTACCGAAAAAATAAGGGATTACTTTTCCCCCAAACTAATATATGGTTCGATTTCTTAATCGCTTCGCAAGACAGCAGTTTAATATGGATTCAGAACCATCACGAAAATTTTAGCTAAGGTTAGAATCGAACCCAAGGAATGACCATTTGGCTGTCAACTAAACGCGAGAGAAGATCGCATTAACACAAATACAGAATGTGTACTCCATAAATTAAAAGCTATAACCTATGATCAATGAAATGTCGCCCACTGAATGCTGATTGGGAGGTCCTGAGTTCGAATATCGGCTCGGACTTGAATGTACTTTCTGTCTCTCGCTATCCTGTCTTTGTCCTTTCCTAGTATAAATGGCTTGAGAATGCCTACTCTATAAACGGGTACCTATGGCATGAGTGTATTGAGAAAGTCGGACTCCACACCAAAATTACAGTTCAGTTGGGAAAGTTGAGCAGCGCATCCTCTACCGCCAACCTAGCTGGCACAAAACAACGATAACTACAACAATCAATGAAATGTGAATATTTAAGAAATTTTTCTCTATAAATTAAACTTTTAAATTACTAAAAATATGAAAGAAAAGATCACATTTTTATATACGAATTTATATCAATATATAATATACAAATATTCCTTTCTTGAAAGAAAGAACTTTGAATTACAAATGGGCTTATTTGTAAAACCGTGGGACAAAGTTTAATAATATTAATTGAAAGTTTAATAATATTAATAATTAATAAATTAAAAGTTTAATATTTGTTTTATTAAGTATATTTTAATTTTTTTCCGTCATTAAAAGATGTTTGTAATTCTTTATAAAGTTTAACACTCTGAATAATCAAATAAAAATATTAAATACTGAAATGGCAAACAATTTTTTTTTGTAACTGGGCCTTGTCAATATATTATTCCAACCTAAATTCTCGGAAATAATTTACATAACCTAAAATAAACTTTTATTATGCTACAGATCTTAAAAACTGATTTTTCTTAAGAAAATAATTTAATTGATTTTATAAGAAATTGCTTGTATTTTATTCTTACGAAATATTTTTGCGGTCAAAACTTGAAATCTTGTCAGATTTATTGATTACCAAACATACAGAATAATAAAACCAGCAAATAGAAAAATTAAAATAAGTAACTTAGCGTAAATTTCAAAAGGCGTATTATATATAAAACTAGATTGTTTGTGGAAAAACTAAAAAAAAATATATTCTTAACGATGTTTTTCTCACACAAAAAAAGGAATTTTGTTTTATAGTATTAGATATTATCAATATATTCTACTATAAAGTTTATGCATTAATATATATACCGTTATTGTATTTCTGGAAAATTCTAAGATCCCGTATAATTACTTTTTGAAAATAGTTGTCTGTTTTTTTGAAATGTCCTCGCAAAATTTCGAAAATATTTTGTTTGCGTTTTATTAACATTCTAGAAGGTTAACTTACATAGATACCGTGACCAGTTAAATGTTGTTTATCTAGTTGAATATCATTAATTATGATCTGAAATTCAAAATTTCCCATATTTTTGAAAACTTTAATTTGGCATCTGGAATAAATTTTCATTTATCATAAAAACTTGCGAAAACATGTTTGTTATTATTGGATTTTAATTAAATTAGAAGATAAGCGCATATCTTTACTCGAATTAAAAATATTTTATACATGGTTGAGATCGAAAAAATTTAAACTAAATAACAAATTTCGCTTTAACTATTTTGTTTTGCTTTAAAAGTATTCATTACATATAAAATAGATATTTTTTAAATTCCTATTTAAAACTGAATGAATAATATATAAAAAGTTTCCACGTCATTTTTAAAATAAAGGTGACATTTCAAGTGTCAGAATTTCTTCATGGCGCAGTTTTAGCCATTTTGATTTGTTTGTCACTAACAGTTCCTTTTTGCACCTGTGAACTGATGGGCTTATACCAGATTCCGAATCATTACAAAGATCCAAACTACGAGGTAGGATTCGAACCTACTAATTGTTGAACCAAAGATCAGAACGCGAATCACTCCGCCGCAAGAGGCGTGCATTGCTTTAAAATTTACTTCGATTTGCGATGGTTTTAAGTATTTCAGTAGAGACACTGTTGCGATGGTAAAACATTATTGGTTCGAGTAGGTACTATATGGAACCATGGAAAACAATCTTGATGCATATTTCGCTTTGGATGCAACAACTCGGCTAGATCCATACACATTACACAAAATATCGATATTTTTGAGCAGTTTTTAGTTTCAGTTTGCCCTGCAGTTGACTTTGTTTACCGCTCAACGGTCATTTTTTTTTCCCTTAACCATAAAGTGGTTGTTTCTTTCTTTACAATTGAGATCATTTGTACGTCACTTAATTTTACTTATAATTGGTCTGTGAGTGAAACAAATAATCGTTTTCACCCATAATGTTCAATATACTATTTGGTCCACCCATCCAAAACAAGTCCATGTGTCAGTGGGATGAGCTCTTCAGTGAGCAGTTGGAAAGAAAATGCTGACCAATATCTTAATGGGTTGGGTTATTTTATGTATTATTGGAGATTTATCTCTCTCTCGATACCGCTATTAAAAAATAAATACTTATTAGACATTAACTAAAGATAAATTTATTTTATGTAGCATGTGAAGTACATTAAGTATTAATATTTGATTGTTTAGACAAACAAGAAATAAATCATAATATCCGCTTTATAATTATTTTGAATCGGCAAAAAGTTTTTTTTTTTTTTTTTTTTTTTTTTTACATATATAATAAAAAGACAATGTTACTTTTACACTATATCGTTTATTTACTTTTAATTTCACATGCTTAAGAAGTTAAATAATGGACAATTTTAATTATAATAGTGAATTTAAATAACTTATTAAAAAATAACTTAATTATAATTAAAAACTGAATAATGCAAGGAACTTTGAATCATTTTAAAATTCCATATTCAGCTCATTTCAGTCTTGAAAATCATTTACCATTTCTTATTAGAGAACAGTAAGGATTTCTTTTTTTATTTGCTTGTCGTCTACTGCCAATTTTGAATGCGAATGAACTAATACATTCCAAAACTTTGAGATTCACGCCCGAGTAGGAAATTAATCTAAGAACTGGTCAACTGAAGGGCAGAACAATAATTATTCAGCTATCGGCTAGAAAATTCAAATGGTTAAGTTCAGCCTATAACCTTTTTTATAGTTGTAAGTTAGTTTACTTGGAAAAGAAAATAATTCGAAATACTACAAACATACATACCTAAGTTGTGAATTGTACCTTCGAACGAAAGTAAGAGGGCTAATATTATAATATATTGATAATCAAAATACGTTAATCTTAAAAAACAATAGCTTAGAATAAAAACAATTTGCTTGTAATAATTATCTTTGAAAAGAAATTGTTTTTTGCATCACATAAATCTAATTATTTAAAAATATTTGACACATAAGTATAAGGAAACTTATTTTTTTATCGAAATTACCAAAAATATGTTTTATTTTCAACAGATTTAAATTTCTTTAAAAATGTCATTTAAAATTATAGACATTTTTTTCGACTGCTGATTTATTTCAAAAATGCTTCCTGGTATTGGTTGTCATAAAATCGCAACCAATAAACACGCAGCTTAAAGTTCGTTGTAATAAAGAATCTAGTCTGGCGTTGTAATCTGCTGATTTGGCTCCGTTTTTCTCTCTTGACGTTAGGTTGGGTTCAAATAGAGTTCAACTGCTAACACTACCAAATGAAGTTTTTTTTTCCGATTATTTTCAACGTACAGCAGCGAGGGATGAACATTCATTCAAGTTAATACATAAAAAAAACATTGCCATTTACTACACTGACACAGTACTGAGGACTGTCTAATGGCTTAAAACTGTAGTAAGACATCCACCTGGAAGGATTTTGTGTAGATGGAGAGCCGTATTGCAAGAGAGAAAACCCGGAAAAATCCCTAGTACACATTCCAACATATATGAAGAAATCAGAACTGCAACATTCATATCCCTTGTTCAACAGCAGCTGTGATTGAACCTGGGTCTTTTCGTTCTGAAGAGCAGAGTCTTGCCACCAGTCTACAGTGGGGCCTAACTTCAAATCTACATACGTTATGATCTAATGGTATGACCACGCTCTACGAAATGATAGAAGGTACTGGGTTCGAACCTATTCCCTATTGAACAAAAGGAAATGGGTGTATCTGCTCTCGGCATGTGTCTGTTGTGAGTGTGAAGAAGTTTTCGAGTTTCTCATTCGCGACATAGTTCACAGCTATGTCGAGAATGAGAAACTCGAAAACTCATTTCTTTTCAAATAATACGAAATGAATGATTGCTTTTAACAGCTTTCAACGAATTCATGGCCTCACCATGACTTAATGATAAGACCTGCTCAGCGAAGGGGAATTGATCTCATTTCAGAGATGGATTTATTTGTAGCTCTGTAGCCACTCTTCATACATGAGAGTTGCTTAACGCCGAGATGGGAATCGTACTCACGAACTGTTGAATCGAAGACCTGAATATTAACCATACGGCTATCAGCTCGACAACGAGACGTTGCATAGTTGCGTTAATTATTTCCTTACACACTTCTTTCTGGGTGCATGCTTACGAATTTTCCATTAAAACAAGCGAATTCATTGAAAGTTCTTCTGACAAACAACTCATGTCTGAAGATCTTACAACTGTCTTCAACACTATTTGCTCTGCACAGGATCAAATGCAAGCGAAATTCGCTGCTTAAATTTAAATCCAATTAATTACATATTAAGTTTGTTCCACAAAACCAGAACAATGGGCTCATTTCCTATGACGTCATCACATGTCAAATTCCAATGCACATTCGCTGAATTAACTTTATTAAACTATAACCTTATAAGTTACAAATAATCTTACGCTGATATTTATAAAACCATTTTGTCCACTCTTTCCCCACTGTTGCCAACGATAAGCACAGAGAAACTAACTTTTTAAAATGATTCTCCGGTAAAACAAAAGAATGTCTAAATTTGAGCTACATGGTCATTTTGTGTATGTATATATATATATATATATATATATATATATATATATATATATATATTCAACTGTTGATATAGTATAAAGTGCTTCATTATATTCTATCAATTCGCATAAAACCTTTCTGGCGACAGATTTCTCGACACAAAATGGCTTTTTTTTTTCGTCAAAATGATACTTTTTTCACTTATTTTCAAAATTTATTCACATTAATCGAATAAAATTTGAAAAAGTGAAAACATTCAAAAGTTTTTTTTTTTTTTTTTTTTTTTTTTTTATAATAAATGTGACACTTAGGAAATGAAAAAGAATTGAAATTGCTGGATAAAATTAAATTTCATACATTTAAAATACACTAATGCATACAAATATATAAAGTAAAGTATTTATTCGTGATATTTGTTCCAAAAAGCAAATTTAGGAGCGCCATCTGCCGATGAATTGACTGCGTTGAGATAATTCTCTTGCTGATAGCATGTTAGAGGAAATCGGAATGCATAGTTATGTTATCGACTTAAAAAATGATCAATTATCATACTGGAAATATATTTTTTTGTTTCAAGTGAGAAGTGTGATGACGTCATCATTATACGATAACCAAAGATGGAAACGTGAAGATAAACTTTTTGGAAGCAAAAGACAATATATAAAGAAAAGGAGGTTATTTGGAAGTTTAGACTAACGATACGAAACAGAATAACATTAATCTTATACTTTGTGATTGAGTTCATTGATTCTCCAAGACGCATGACTGAAATTTTTTAAAGTTTTTATTTTTTGAAGATATTGAATATATTTTCTTAAAGCATCCAACGAGGCAAAATGTTATAAAGTATTTCCAAAAAGCTTTGTAAAAAATATTTTTCATATTCCAGCTTTTTGTTTTTCTATTGTGCAGTCTACGAAAATTTCCTTCCAATTAAAACTTAACTGACAAAATTATAAATAAAAAAAATGAAATAGTTTAATCATCTCTAAGTTTTTCCGATTTTTCATTTGTCTCTCCTAATGGATGCTAATATCGAACTTGAAATCTATTAGGTCCTACCCCTAGGCTAAATTAATTGTTTAAAATGTTATAAAAGGAATAAAATAATTTATGAAATGAGAGTTTAGTTTTTGAGAGTAGAAAATATGCACAATTTAGGTAAACACGCACTACTTTCGGTAAGAGAAAGAATTTAATTTGGTGAGTTTTTTTTTTTTTTTTTTATCAATAAAACTTTTCTTCATTTATCCAGATTTAATTATTTTAAATAGCTATCACACTCGTTTGTTTTTAAATTTCATTCAGAGCAGCTAGCTCGACCCACAAGGTGGGAATCGAACCTGTAGACAATTAAGCTGAGATAAATCGTTAACAGTTTATATACAGACTTTTTCCTATACAAATTTTACTTGTAAACCAAAGAATTCTTAAAATTAATTCATCAGCTAGTTTGGTGCTCTTAATGGGTATCGAACCTATAGACAAGAGCCAAAGACCGAATTGCTGACAATTCAGATAGTAACCAGATGTTTTCCCCTAAAAAATTTTATTTGTAAACCAGAGAATTGAATATATTCAAGTGGTTTGATTTTAAAAATATTGTATGAATATCATTTGTTTCAATGAAAGGATTGAAAATTCAAAGAAGTTATAAAAGAAATGACGCAAAACTACCCTTTGTTTTGTTTTTAGAAAGTTTTTTTTAATAGATTCCGGGTCATAACGGGAGAAATCTGGAAAAGGTCCATACCGCGATTACATCAAGCAATTTGCAATCATTTTTTTATTGTTGAAAATAGTTTCTTTATATCATAAATATAAAGACATTATTTATCGTTTTTTTACTAATGAAATTATTGAGTTTTAGTCAGAGTCTATTTCAAATAGCCTAATTTCTTGAATGAAAAAAAAAATATGGTCTTACAGTAAATATTTTTGTTCATTAAGTTTACTTAAATGCGTAACTTAATTTAAAAGAGACGAACTCTTCTTTAAATATAATCGGAGTAGAAAATTGCCACTTATAAAATAATTTTTCCTTTTAATAATTAAAGATTATTAAATTTTAGTTTAGACTGAAACTTTACTATGTAAGGTTAATAGGGTAACCATGAAAGCTGTATTTTGCGGACAAAACGAAATCTCAAAAGGAATTTCAGCGTAATTTATACTTCGAGCCATTAATACATCTTCGCACGAGATATGGGAATCGAACTCATGATTTGTTGAAACATGAAGACTAGTTGCTTATATATCTTATGAGCTGCGAATCTCGGAAATGTTTAGTTTATTGTGTTATAAATAAATCATTCTAAACAAGCATATCTCTCCTCGCAACCACATGCTTAATCATTCTATTAGTACTTAAAAAGTCTCTTTGAAAGCAAGAGCCAGCTTTAATATTGCTGCGACTGGCCAAGTTTGATTAGGTTCTCTTTCAACAAAGAAGGTTAATTCAACCGATATTTGCTTTTATATAAATTCCGAAACACTTCAATCGTCCACGCCCGAGGTAGGAATTGAGTCCACTAACTGATGAACTAAAAGGCAGTACGGTGAAGGATGGTGGATTTATAAGGTGGAGAAAGGGATTTGATTTATTTTTGGCACACCACTCTTCTTGAACAGGGCGATTAAGATCAGCAGATTCCTAATCAATATTGGATGAAATAAGAATCAAAACCATATTCTGTTGAACCAAAAGCCAAAGCATTCGGTTGAAGAATTTGCTTTGGATCGCTCGATTTCTTCCACATGGATTCCGTCTGATGAAAAGCCTTACAAGAAAATGTACAATAACTTAATTTAAATCCGTCTCTGTAACATTTACAATTCTACATGCTTATAAATTAAAATAAGAAATTTAATTCATAATTATTTTTTCTGGAAAATTTATAAACTCACTAAATGGAGTTACTTTATAGACTCAATCAAACTCAGGACACATTCGACTTTTTTACCATATTGCGATTCACTTCAATATAAAAATCATTTACTATGGTAGTTATGTGACATTATTCAAAAAATTTTAATGTGGAATACTGAAATTCACACAAATCTAAGAAGCTAAAAATTTCACAAGACTTATAAAAGTGTTCGTTTTTTTTTAAGTCCATTCAGTTATTACAAAATTAGACTTAATTTCATATCACTCCATCAGAAAAAGATGAGAATTTGCTTTTGATAACATGTTGACAAACTGCATTCAAATTCAATAAGACATTGCAAATCGAATTTTATTTCGATGGACTCATCGATAAACTAATAAATTTGAAAAGTGATTGCATCCATCGCCAAGAGAGATAGTTTCAAGATTCTAGTAAGTCTTACTCTATTCCAATTTTTAATAATTTTCAAAGCACATTTTAAAAATAAAATACTTATTTTCAGATTACTGTTTTGGTAAAAGAAAAACCGGTGAAAAAGTGCCTTGGGTACCCTGTTTGGCGTGTTTTCAAAATGCCTTTGCTAACGTGATGAAAATGAAATACGCGTTTTTAACTATTTTCACTTTTGTAAATGGCAATGAAAAAAAAAACAATGTTTTTTTTTTTACGAATTGTATGACAAGAAATACATTAAAATATTAATAAAAATTATGTTTTTATTGATATTTCACTTTAAAATAATATTAATAAAAATTTGTTTTTATTAATTCTTCAAATTCCCTCCTCCGGAGTTGCCATAAAGAGCGCATTAAGAATAAAAAATGTCCAGTTTACCACGCTTGGTGCCTTTATCACCAAGTTGGCGAGGAATGGGACCCAAATCGCAATTTAACCAAAAAACTGCCTATTGTATATATTTGTTTTGTAGAAAGTTTATTGTGCATTTTTAGTTGAATGACATGTTTTTCCCTTGTATCGCTAAACCGAAATAGGATTCTTGCTGAAGTGAATAATGACATTTCTCAGTTAGTACAAAAATCGACTTACCTGTCCGTCATCGAGTGCAGCCAAAGCACCGGCATTGTGTAGATTGATGATGTCTTGGTCCGTCAGCGTGTGAGCAGAGTGGACGAGAATGTCCGGCCTCCTGGTGTAGGAGGTCAAGTCTGCCCTTCGCGTCGTGTCTCCGTAGGGCAACATGTTGGTTTGCAGATGCAGGTTGGCTTCATCTTCTCGCTTGAACAGATTGCGCGGGTTCGTGTGCAGCTGGTGGTGGTACTGTTGCGGCGTGCTGCCTGGTAACGTGGACGTCACAGGACCGTAAGGATCGCTCTGGAAATCCAGCTGGGGTTGCGTCAAGCTGCTATAGGGAGGGGGGAAATACGGGGGCTGGAACTCATTGGCAGTGTGGTTAATGCGAGCACCAGTGGTGAAAGTGGTTCCTCCGGGAACAATGCTGGCGATGGAAGTTAGGTTCCCCACGTGACTGACCACCAACTCCCGCCGATCCTGGAACAGAAAAATAATGTAAGCATCACTGTACATTTTATATGGAAAATAACATGCAAGGGATTTTTCAAGAACATCTCGGGAAATAATCTTGTAGAAATGATTAACTATTTTTGAGCTTTAATTCGGAAACTTACAAAGGGTGATCAAAGGAAAAAAGTACGAAACGACTTAAAAGCGTAGCTGTTAAATATTTTCATATTCCGCCATGGGAGAACATGGCGAGACATCTCGGCATGATATTGGAGTCTTTGATAGGGTTTAGAGCAAGCGCAGGAGAGAGCAGAAGCTCTTATCCAAAGTAGCGGCAATCTGTATGAGAACAATATTCCTAGAGCAAAAAAAAAAAAAACCTATTAACTCCGATGTGTACTGTGAGACACTCCGACGCCTACGCAGGTCAATCAAGGACAAAAGACCAGGGCTGCTCACGAAGGGTCCATGACACGCGTCTCCAGAGTCACACAATTGGAACTGGCCAAGTTCAAGTGGGAGACAATGGACCATCTGCCCTACAGGCCGGACATATCACCCTTCGATTTCCATGTATGTGTTTCACTGAAGAAACACCTGAAAGGGAAGTGCTTCAACTCGGACGATGTGCTCAAGGACACAGGAATTCTGGGAACAAGGAATCCTGCGGCTTGTTCATCGTTGTGCTATGGCGCATATTTTGAATAAAGTCTACTTTTATACCCACCGTGTAGTTTCGTACTTTTTCATTTGATCACCCCTTATAGATTTGTTTGATATAACAACATATACTAATTTTTTTCAACTACAAATTTGTATCATGTATTTATAACTGTTAAATTCTGAAACCCATTCTCACATTATATAGTTAATTTGCAGTTCATCTGATTTGGGCGGTATTTCTAGATGTTTACGCTCAAGATCTGATTGGGTGGGTTTTTATTGTCCAACTAAACCTAAGAACATTTCTTAAGAGTTGGCACTTAAATAATTTTATATGTGGACCTAAAAATGAAACATCTCGAGACAGCGGGTCAAATGATTGGGGGGGGGGGGTCATCTGCTAGATACCTGTATCTAAATGATGACGATCCCTTCTCCACTGCTTCCAGATAATTGGTAGAACTCAATTCTGAGTTCAGGAAAGTCTGCCCATTGTTATATAATATCGTTAAATTGGATTTCTGAAAAACTGATTCAAGTAACTAATTTGTTGATTGTATCAACTTGAAATTTTGATATCAATACAGAAAAATACATAACTTTTTACGTTATGAATACAGAAAAATCGCTATTGTGTATTTAAGCAAAAATTATTTTAATTTTAATGATTACCTTGTAGGTAATACGCACAAATGACTGGATACAAGAGACTTTTTTTTTTTTTTTATGAAAAGGGACCGACTTTTCTAACAATTGAAATATTTATTTTCGAATATGAAATATCAAATAAATAAACAACTTGTATTTGATAGAATAAAAGATTGGTTCACTATGTACTCTTAAATTTAAATTATTTTTTGCAACTACATTTAAAAGAAAGAAAAAAATGAAAACTTCGAAAAATAATAATTTAAAATTTAGTTGTATATTTTCAATTTTCAGAACTAAATATACAATAAATTGAAACGAAAATTTAAGAAAACTAATTTATTGATTTGTGTTGTAATAATAATTAAATAGCATGAAATAATTAAATGCTCTTTAAAATTTGATTTTACATCGCCTTGTATCTGCGTGGCACGGTTATTAAAAATGTACAGTATCAATAGATAAAAAAAAAAAAAAAAAATTAAGTGAACCATTAAGTGAACCACCAGTTTTATAACTCTTCTCGTTTAATTATTGATTTAAAAAAAGGGAACTAATTTAAGTCTACTTCTGAAGCCGATAATTATAATAATCTCTACATAAATTAGGTTATTAATACCTTTAATATTTATTACAAGTTAGGTAAGTAGAATATAATTAGTAATTTTGCAGTAGAGATTAACAATCGATTAGTAATGTTTTTATGTACTAAATATGTAACTAATTTTTAAATACATAGTTTTTTTTTTTCAAATAATTCGATTTTTATGTTTATTTTCTTTAAAATGTATAATTAGATATTAAATGCAACAGAAACTTTAGCGGTATGTTCTGTTGTAGAGTTTAAAATTTACGGTTAAAAAATTCGCTTTTTAAACTTTTATAAATAATTATAATATGATTATTACTTGTTCTACATTAACTTTTCTTACCATACATGACTAAGTTGACAGCCGTGGTGTATAATGAAGTGGATTCCGTACCATTACAAATATACACGTCCGAGGTTGTTTTCGAACAGTGAACTGTTAAACTGAAAATCAGAGTGCAAAACATTCGGTTGCTAGCTTGGTCTATTTTAATTGGAAATGACAATTTAAAGTGGATTTCAAACTTTACTACGTCCACAGTAGAAATAGTTTGGTTTGCTGTTCAACGTACATATTTAGTATACTAGCGTTAATTAGACCGGAACGTACGATTTAAGGCGTATTTCGAACTATCACAAAGATCTACGCTCAAAGTCGGAATCAAACCCACAAAGTGTTGAACCACGCAACTGAGGTGGTAATCGAAATCACGAACTACCGAACCGAACACCAAAGTACAAGGTATTCAGTTGCCAGCTCGGCCAGTTTCTATCGGGACCTACAGCTTAAAGTGGATTTCAAACCTTTATTATTTATGGCCAAAGTGGGAATCGAAACAATGAATTGTTGAATCAGCTGAGGTAGGTTTCGAACTCATGAAATGTTGAACTGAAAACAAGAGCCGGTCCAAGGAATGACCAATTTAGTGAAGTGGTAAGCTGCTTCTGAAGCTCTGATGATTGGGTCTAAATTCGTAATCTAATGTTCGTCGAGTAGAGTTTGCAGTGGCTGCGCAAGGAAAGGGATTCGCCCAACCTTCGATCGAAAGAGTGTGGGAAAATACCGGCTTCGGGTCAGACACCTTTTTTCCCACCGCGGGCACACCTCTCTTTCTCGAGTCGTCTGCATCAACTCGCTCCCCACCCCCTTGGCCGCCAGTGAAAACTTCGAAAGTGTTTTACATATTCATTTTCTTCCGGTTTGCGGAGATGCCCGTCTGTCACGGCGATGCTTCATACCGCTTCGGAAGGGGGGAGGGGGTACACCCACGCTCTCAGAGGACTAGTGACTTTGAAGATGTGTACTCCGTGAACCAAGAGGCGAAAAAAACTTTGTCATCGTTTTCATATTTTCAAATCCAATCAGAATAGGTATTACGCACCAAGTCGGTCATTATAGTATTCAAAATCATTAAAATAAGAAAATTTATGAATACAGTTGAATTTAAAATCTAAAATGAACTGCATGCGACTTATGGTAATCCAAAGCACGTAAAGACAGAAAGAAATTTCATTATTATTACAGAGTTCCAGTGAGAAAAATGTCCCTATATTTCACCTATTTAACCTCCGTATTCTTGATATGTGTAAAGTAGTTTAAAAGAGGGATTATTCATAACAAAAGCAGTTATATTTTTTTAATTTATTACGTTGATTAGATCACGTTTAATATCTTGAGATTATATATATATTCGTTTAAAAAATAACTGGTTTATTTGTCATTCAACGATCACTTACCATAATGAGGCCGGTGTTGACAAATTGAAGTGGATTTCGAACATTACATACATCCCAATCCCGCATGGGATTCGAACCAACAAACTTTTAAACCGAAAGCCAGAGCATTAATTATTCGGCTGCCTGCTAGGATAATGTTAATTTGTTGGTTGGAATTTGGGACGCCAGCTCCAAAAACGGATAAGCAGATGGGATTCAAACTCACGAACCGTTAAACAGAAAATCAGACCGTTAATCTTTCGTCTGCCAGCAGAGGTAAGGTTAATGGGTTGGTTGAGTTTTGGGACACAAAAGGTCCAAAAACCGACAAGCTGCTGCAAAACTTATATTTTGTGTTTGTAATATTTTTTCCTCTTCTTTTTTTCTAAAAAATCCGAGTATCATTAAAATATAAATAAAAAAAAATATTTGTATATAGTAAAATTAAAATTTAAACATATAAAAAAATTGTGAAACAATATCAGTAATCACAAAATTTAAAACATAAGTAAAAAATATAAGAAACCTATTGCTTTTAAAAAGGCGAAAAACTGTATGGTGACATCTCGCTTAACGGTACTTTGTACAGTACTTTGCATAGTATTTTGTACTGTACTTTATGTAAGCGTGTATTGTTTCACAGACGTCTTTAATTATGCGAAACTGTAATCAGAAATTTTGAATATGCATATAATTTAAGTTAAAACTGATTTGAAAACATAATCTTAACACATCATGTTCTTTTATATATATCTTATAACAATCTTGAATGCTTTAATCATAAGAGAATACAAAGAACTTGTAAACTTTTCTTAATTATTTTTTACTACAAAAATTTTTTTTATTGCATATTAAATGGTAAAATAAAAATCAACTTGAGACTTCAAAATATAAGAGTATAATTCCTCCCTTTTTATTAATTTTTTGTGTTTTATTAATATTATAAAAAATTTTTAATCTTTTATTCAAATAATTTTAAAAAATATCACAAAAAGAAATTACAATGAAATTTTGACAAAATAAAGTTTTTTCCCTTTCAAAAGTAAAGGTCTGATATGAATTTTATACAAGTATTTGAGAGATCAAATATCAATGGTGCTATACCCTAAATGCAACTATTTACTCAGAATTTACACATAAATGCTTAAATATTTTAAATGGCGTGGTATATTAATCTTAATAAAATTATTCAATTTATTTAATTAGATGATGTGATTTGGTTTCTTTGTCGTTCAACGGTTATCTTTTCCACACGCGAGCAAATTAGACTGGGATCTACAATTTAGTAATTTGGATTCTGCCGCTTATAAGATTCCATGTCCCAGGTGGGATTTAAACGCACAAAATGTTTAATTGAAGACCAGAACACTAACTATTAAACTGTGAGCCTGCCTTTTATTAATTAAAACTCAGTACATTCTGCGAAGCTAAGAATAGTATGAGAAAACTGTTTTGTATATTCTGAATAAAATATATTTTATTTCAAATGGCTTATTTTATACTTTCTTAACATAATAATCCAGTAACTATAATTTGCATCATATATCTGTATAATTTTTCTATCACCGTAATTTAAATCGATCCGCAAAAAAGCTAAAAGTTTGTCCTCCATTTGAATTGTACTTCAACATTTTTCAAATATTTCAAAAACGCGTGAAGCATTTGCGCGGTCGAAAGGGTTAATGGGCATCATTTAAATGGGAAGCGAATATGAAAACCGTAATTGAATCCCCATCACAGAGGAGCACACAGGTGGGGAACTTGTGCAACGACTTTCTTGCGGTCACTTTTCCGTGAGAAACCTTCAAACATTGTAAAAGGTTTGTTGAGAGGCGTTGCAACAGAGCGGGTTTTTTTTCCCCCTTACCCCAACGGAATATTTCTTTCTTCACGTGAATGAGGTGGCATCAGTGTTAGTTATTCCCACTGAAGCATGGATTTAATTAAAGCACAAGCTTCACGATACTTTAAATGAATTTACAACTTTGTTAAGAAGACGTCACATTGCGTATTCCTTTCAAACAAAAGCTACTTAGTAAAATACGCGGGCAAGGAGATTATTTATAAATGTACACACACACAAACATAATATAAAGCAGTAAGTATATATATATATATATATATATATATATATATATATATATATATAT
>JAPDSC010034197.1:389026-418767 GCA_026290005.1 Latrodectus geometricus | reverse complement strand
AAAAAAAAACTGCAGAGTGTAAATAATCAAACGGTTTTAAATATTATAACAACTAAGCAAGTTAACACGATATTTGTGAAAAATAAATAAATAATGAACTCAAAAAAGGAACGAAGTGATGCAATCGTTCCTGAGTCAAGCTATTATATAAAATTAAAATGGCTTTCAAAATATTTTTACACAGTATAGCAAATTAATGTAATTTTCGTTTTCTTTCGATGCCTTGAGTCAAATCAAAGCAATTAAAACAATCAATTGGTCAGATGTCGCTCATTCTGTCTAGTGGTCAGCATACCTGAGGGCGGATAGACAGGTCCTGAGTTAGAATCCCGGTTCAGGCATGGATGTACTTTCTCCTATCTTTGTCCTTTCCTTATATAAATAGAGTATGAATGGTTACCTACCCTATAAACGGCTTACCTATGACGTGTGTACTGAGGAAGTCAGACTGCTCACCTAATTACGGTTCATTTGGAAAAGTGAAGCAGCGCACCCCATATTGCAAGCCTGATGGAATCATTTTTACACGTGTTATAATATTTGAACCTATGCGAATTCATTATTGGCAACATTAGATAAAATCTCTCAACTCGGCACTGTAAATAATGTGAATGCTCACTTACACATATGCATTTCATTCAATTTTTTCAAAGTTCAGTATAGTTTAAACAACTAGTTAATCTAGTCCTTGTAACAGTTTACTTGTATTTCGGTTAACCATAAATTATTTCCTTGCGCTAATTTCCTAATGTATACACTACATTTACTCCAAAAAACTTTTTTTATAAATGTACACAAAAAACTAACAATAATAACTGGAAGATGAATAAAGATTAGCACCATAATTTTTATTATGATTGAAATCTAGGAAATTTCATATAATCTTACATTTTAAGACATATTATTAGATGTTTATTAAGGTGTTATACAATTCTTCAATTTGTTATAATTAATATTAATTAAATTATAATACATTAGCAAATTCCTAATATTAATAAACATTCTTAATTTGACGAAACATTTAATTCATAATTGAAAAATACTTTGAACGAAATGCATAAATATTAAATACAGGTAAAGTCTCCTGAAAATGTTGGCAGCTTCATCCATTTCAAAAATTGCATGAAACACTTTGAGAGATACTTAAAACAGATTTTCAGCATTAATTTTAGACTTTTTTTTAATGTTACATCTAATTTTAGTTAATAACAATGTATCATACCCCCGCACTTTCATTGGATATATCTTCAAATGAATTGTTCAGAAATATACAAAATTAATTTCCTACTGTAATGTTAAGCTTATGTATTCTAATGAGTACTTTGAAGACTGATCACTAATGAACAAGACATTTCTGTATTGAACATTTGTACCTGTGGACGCTCAGAAATTTCTCCAATCAAAAGCCATTATTCACGTAAATCCTCTTAGACGTTTCACATAGTTGAAAATACAACAGGACAAAAAATTATAATTACCAATTCTAAACTATGAACTTGAAAACACAGGATGTATAAATGAAGAGTTTGTACTGGGGTAATAATACTTGTGTACTATGCAGACAACAACTATCATGTAATACTTATGAAAAGAAATTGAATGGCCGATCAAACAATTTAACGTTCCATTGATAATTTTGTCAATTATATTATAAATGGACTTTTTCATACACCGCACAAAAAAAAAGTTAATAGAACCTCGCAAAAAGAGCGCACACAAAATCAGGTTTGATACTCTATTTTCATTCCTTTATTTTAGCTCACAAGGTGTATAAATAAATAACAACTCTGAAGAGCATGTTTCAATTGCAGATTATCAAACATCATATAAGGGAAATAAAAAAAGTAAATTTTGTCTACCAAACTAATAAATAATATAAATTTACTCTTTAAAAGTTTACTTATACTTTCTTGTAATTATTTTTAAAGCATTCTTTTAATTTCCATTAGGATATTTTATACACTAAGATGAATATCATTTGCATATAGATTTCGAGGCTAATAATTCTACAGGATCTTTTCAAACCTTTTATGCAAATGAGGGAATGTCCGAACACTTTAAATTACGGTTATTATATATTATATTTAATTTAAATCAAAATAATAAGAATTTTACAAGACATTTGTAATTTAAGTGCACTTAATGAAGGTATGAATTTGTTAAATTAATTGATAGAACAACAGAAAACAAAGTATAAGCAACTGCACAAGCAACCTATTATGTGAAATTATTTATGAGTAATTGTAAAATCAGCCCTTCTATGCAGTTGAAATATATCCGTATAAAGATAACAGAAATAAATTCATAAAATAATAATAAAAAAAACCTTTTAAAATCCAAACTGCAGAAAATAGACGTCACCAACGAGGAACAATTAAAAACAATAACAAGGAAACTCTCCTAGAAATCGTTTTATTTACTAATGGAGGGCTATTCCACACAGCTTGAGGGCAGTGACTATGGAAAACTCTAGCGCTAAGGAAGGTATCGGAAAGACGGGCAATTAATAAAGACCTTGGTGGAAGTGCTTCGTTCTGGGAGAGAGCTTTTTTGAAAACAACCTCGGGCGCAGCTTTCTCTTTTTTTTCCATCATTGTTTGAAAAGTTGCATAACATAAACTCGCGCTGCCGCAGCAGAATCTCATTGACGCGTCACACTTCGCACGTCTCTTTCCGAAGGAATTCCCGACGAATTGATTTCTCTCGAATTTGTTTGTTATTACACGTGATAATGCCTTAAATATCTTGCATTGTAAAACTGAAATTCCCTTCTTCAAAATTATTTTGTTTACAAAAGCAATAGAACTATTTTAGGATTTGTTATTTAGAATAGAAATTCAAGAAATTGAATAAAATTATATAAATTTATACAATTTATTAAATTAAACAAGTAAATTCTTGAATTGCTGAAAGTATAGAAAGCAGACATGACTATCATTAATATATTTTAGCTCAAATTTTATTGATAATAAATATATGTAATGTTATTTGATACTTTGAAATATTTTCATTGCAAAATGTAACTCCATTTGCATTCTATCGAACTGTATCAATTCATTTAAATAGTAATTATTGTTTTGTTTATTATCCTATTCATAATTTTTATCTTACAATTTGTTAATAAATTATGTGTCCTGCTGTTCTAGATGTTTTAATTAATGTGACACCAATTTGTTTATTACAAAGGTACCGAAAATGAATATAAAGATCAACGTTTATCCGGCCTAATAAATTTAGAGAGATTATTCATATTAAATTTAATAAGAATGAAGTTACTTTGCAGAAATCAAGTTTTTTTTAAAGTTTCTTTTATAATTTACAGAGATTATTTGCGAAATGTGAATTCAATTAATAAACGTTTGTTCATTCTGTCAAGCAAATTGATTAAATGATAAAATAATTATGATTAACGAATATGATTAACGTGACACCAATTTGTTTATTACAAACGTACCGAAAATTATTATAATGATCTACGTTTATTCAGCCAAATAATAGAGAGATTTTTCATTGTAAATCTTTCATATTAAATTTAAATAAAAATTAAGTTATTTTACAGAAACTCTAAATTTGTCGAGATTTAAAATTATAAAACATTTCATGTTTAATTGCCATTAAGTTTTTTAAAGCTTCTTTTATAATTTGATTACTTGCGAAATTCATAAATGTGAATTCAATTTAAACTATTAAATTAATAAACATTTGTTCATTATGTCAAACAAATATGTGATTAAATGATAAAAACGTTACTTTATTGAATAATATAATTATTTTTCTTAGCATAAATACGAAATAATCTTTGGAAATTATGAACAGAATATTAAAAATAAAACTTAACACCATTTAAACTTGAAATAGGTTTTATAATTTTAAATCTATGCAAATTTATACCGACTATAAACTAAATTTTCCATTTTTATTGACTAAAACTGCATTTATAGAAAATTTTATATTAAAGCTCTCACAAGAAATATCTTACAAAAAATTATTAGCTGGAAAAAGTGATGCTTTTAATTAAAAATGGATTTTTAAGGCTTTTTGTAAAGATTTGTACTAATTAACTTTTCTTTATTTCAAGAGATTTTTTACAGTTTTTGCGACATTGCAGAAATTTATGTCTAAAAGAGCGTCAATAAAACAATTTCATGATAATATAAGTTAACAAATATATAAAATAAATAAATAAAACTATAAAATGGGTTGTTATGATTTAAAAAGAATACCTTAAATGTAAAACATTAATTGCTCTAATATTCATAAAAGTTAGAAGAAATATCAAAAAACTTTCGATTAGAAAAATATTCTGAGAAAAAGTTGAGGAAATTATCACTATTGAAAGAGAATTCAGCTTGTGAGGAAAATTCTCTATTTTTAGTAAATCGTAATATTTATAAATTTTAATGTAAAGATTGTTGCTTTCAGGTTTTATTTCAAAGTAAATTTATTTGTTTTTGATGAAATTTAAAGTCCAAAAAATTCATAAATACATTAGTTATATTTTTTATAAAATGTATTTAAATGTAAATCATATATATCCATTTTAATAATCATTAATAATGTAATTTAATTTTGTTAGTTTTCTAGTAAAATTAACGATAAGGATTTTTAAACCATAAGAACTTAAAGAAATATTTTGTTTTAGAACCTATGCAAATTATTAAATTTTAATTGATAGTAATTTCATAAATTATATCACGTCACAAATATCCTTTCTATTAATTATGACGTGAAAATATATTTAATATTTTGATCAATAGATTGGAAAAACATTTCAATTTCTTGAATATTATTCTTTATTACTTAATGTAATCACGTTTTGATCCCTTTTATTGATTATGATAATTTTGAAATTCATTAATAATTATAATCCAGTTTTTCCAGAGAAAAGAATCGCGTTTATCGTATTATCCTGGATAAAATGTGTATTTATCATGTGTGAATTGACAATTTTATTCACAGAAGAAAAAAATATATATAATTATTAATCAATAATTATATTAAATATCCATTAATACTTAACACATTCATGTTTTGATTCTTTCATTCAATACGATAATTTTGAAATTTATTAATAATTGTAATCCAGTTTTTCCTGTGAAAAGAATTACATATTCACGTTTATCGTATTATCATACAGAAAGTATGTATCCAACTTGTGTGAATTTACAATTTTATCCACAAAAGAAAAAAACAATTATAATTATCAATGAATAATCCTGATATCGTGTGCAATAAAAGCTGAATTAAGTAGTAATGAATAAAATATTTTTCCATGAGTGGAAACACACTCGTGGTAAATATTTTGCTGAAGGTGTAAATTAGAAAATAACTGACCTCTCCTGCGTCGATGAGCGCAAAAGCAGATTGTATGTCCGTGCTCTTGACCGACTGAGTGGGGGACAGCTGACCACTGACTTCCACATCGTCGTCGGGAGTACCTTTTCGTTTCTGCCCCACCGGGCTGTCGTGGGCGGACAGGGGGCTCATCTGAGCCATCATCCGTGCTAATTGCAAAGCCGCGGAATAAGGACCTAAGGCATGGAACAGAGCAAATTTACAATCGGTAAGCAATCAGGGTGCTGGCCCCCCCGGCGCCTAGTCTTCGAATCCAAAGAGCTTCAGATTAGGCCTAGCGGAACCATCTTCGCGGTTTTCCGAGATGGATTCTAAAACTAAAGCACCTGCGAGCAATGCAGTGCGTCACTCATGCCTGCGAGGCCCTTGCGTCAACTGGATTGCTGCGAGCAGGCCTTGGCTGGAGTTCGCTAAATTGGCAAAGGGGCCCTCACTTGTTTGGCGACCCGTTTTTAACAAGTAATTAAAAGGCTTTTGGGAACAACCGATTTCATTTCGCGCCAATCGATCCATTTAGATCTCAATGATGGCCATGAAAGAAATTAAAAGATGGCCGTCTTTCGATCGCGGTAACAGTGAATGAGAATTCCATCCGTGAGAAAATGCGTTACTTTGTAAGCGTAACACAAAAGTGTTACGCAATTCATGAATTTCAAGTATCAAACATTTGTTTTCATATGATTTTCACACATAACAACGTTGTTAAAACTGTTTGGAATCAAA
Organism: Latrodectus geometricus; assembly: GCA_026290005.1. Lineage (NCBI taxonomy): Eukaryota > Metazoa > Arthropoda > Arachnida > Araneae > Theridiidae > Latrodectus > Latrodectus geometricus. The sequence goes on along the minus strand of JAPDSC010034197.1, from coordinate 412,689 downwards.
GAGACATTTTTTAACAACAGGATTTTAATGCACTTCAATAATTTCCTTGTAAGAAATCTTAAATCGACGTAACCCGATAATTTTTATTTGTTTTATAGTACATCACCTCTAACAAGATAGGATCAAACGTTATTCAATAAACTGACAGGGTGTCTTATGATTAGTCACTGACTGGTGTTGAAAACGCTTAACTGTGAGTCTGAAATTGATGCTACTGTGTGATTCGAGAGCTACTGAAATATCTTGTTTCGTTTTTATCATACCAAATAATATTGTCTTATAATTACTGTAAGGAACAATGTTTTACGTTCTAATTGAAAGCAACCTTATAACCCATCAAACTGAACAGCTTTTTTAGAGACTTGTAAATATTTTTACTTATTCTCCATTTTCTTTTTTAGTTGTTGAAGAATCCGCTTTTAGACCAGAAAATTTCTGAATATGATGATTTTTGGGGGGGGGGTAGTTAATTTTATATCCAGCATTTTGGTACTAACAGAGTTCAATTAATATTTACTATGATGTCTTCTAATGTTTGATTTGGTTATAGTTATTAACGGTTGTTTTTTGCACCTGAGGGCTTATTAGATTCAGACCTACAGTTTAAAGTAGATATAATACAAATTTCCAAGGTGGGACTCAAACCCACGACTTGTTGAATCGCAGGCCAGATGCTTACGACTCGGTGATGTTCGTCAGATTTATTTTCAAATAAATGTATTGTTAACTAAAAATTCCATACTTTAATTTTAATCACTCTGTTTACATTTTCTGGAATTTCCCTTATACAGTATCACATGGAATCAAAAAGAAATATAATGCTGCACTAAAAAACTAAACAAATTATAATTGACTGAATTGACCAAATTCGGAAACATTTCTTGCAAGAAAGTGGCACAGTGTAACATTACTTGTAAAAAAAACTATATTAGTACTGTAAGAAAATCTACTGCCTTTTTATTTTATAATCAATTACAAACTCATTTTGTTATTATATCACTATCATATACTTAATTGAACTTTATTTCACTGATTATTATAATGTAAATTATATTTAGCATTATTTAGGTATAAAAACATAATATTGCTATTAAATTTATCTTCAAATAATCTCATCCAGAATTCTTAGTCCGCAGATAAAAATAAATTGTCTAGATTTAAAACAAAAATTGGTTGATGAAATTGTTTATTATTTAATAGTGTATCAAAAAACTTTTAATAGAGTGGTTGTCTGTTTTCTGAGTTCCCTTAATACGGGTTTCTACCAAGGTATATATATATCTACAAGGTACCCATAGAAAATTCACCAAACATTTTTACGAAACGCGCGAATAGGTTGTAATAAATTTCTCGTAAATCAATTTTTGCTGGATTGCATTTATTAATTTCGATTATTTTTAAAGTTATGTACTTCTTTGAATATTTTTGTGGTTATTTGTGATAACGGTTGAAATAATCACTGAAAAAAAAAAACCGAAGAGCTAGCATAATTGTAACCAACGTTCATAAAATTGGTTTTCCTCTAACCTGTTTTTTTAAGAAATAAAGCTAACGCGGTCAAACGTTGATGCTGACAAAAAAATTTTTTAAACTAAAACGGATACAAAATTTCTTTTTATTTTGAGCCCAATATTTAAGAATTTTCCCTTCAGTGTAGCACTTTAGTGGTGGAAAATCCTTTGAATCCATTGATAAATGGAAAAAAATATCAACGTTTGGCGAGAGTAGTAAGGACTTCAAAATAAAGCAACCCTGCTAACTGACGGGGGCTAGTAGTTTTACCTTTACGAGGTGGCAACGCCGGAGATACCTGTCGAGACAACTTTTGTCGAAGCAGTGATGATCGCCAATGGGGGAGGGGCTCTTACCTGCCTGAGGAGGGGGTGAAAAGGCACTGGGGAACAGAGGGGAGAAGAGCGCTTCAAGTGGAGATGGCATACAAGACACACTTGCCAATTGATGGGTTGCCGAGATAGGGGAGGGGGGTGATTCATCCCCTACCTGTATTGGAGGATGGTTAGATTCCCCATCCCCTTCTGACATCCCTCTATACCTGTGAGGCGCCGACGGCATTCTTTGAGAGCGTGCCTGTTTGGGGTCGGTCTCTAATTGCCAAGTAGCGTAGAGGTTTTCAACTTATCGTTTTCATTTTTTTTATTAGTCTTATTATTAAGGTTGTCAAACGATTGCTTTTCAAAAGTCATTTTTCTTTTTTTTTCTTTATTCTTTTTTTTAAGTTTTTTAACCGGGGAAAATTTTTGTTTCGTAACGAACTGATTTCAGTTTATGAAATGCGGTCCGTGAAGCACTCGAACATGACTGCAGTTGCATCTGAAGGGGTCAACGCGATGACAAAGAGTTTAATAACCTCCTTATTAAAAATGTTTTCTTTCGCCGTGAGAAGAATTTGGTTATGCTCCCAATTTCTCCCCCAGACACACGGCACTTTTAAAATTATTGAGAAAATGTTATAATTTCCAGGCATCGATCAAGTTTTTGCTCTTTCTAAAGAAACATGCTTGGAAAGTATCAAGTACGTATTTATGCCCGAAAAATGTATTTAATTCTATTCCAACTTCATCCTTTATTCTTTTTCTTGAAGATTCTTCGAAACTTAAATTGTAAGCGATTTTTATTAAATATTCTCTTGAAATGCAACTATATGATTTTTAGAGAAAAAACTATAGAAATAACTAGAAACCAAGTAAATACCTTTATCCTAAGCACTAAATTTCAAAAAAGAAATTTTCGGAACACAAAATTTTGAAACGAGAGCTGATGAGGCAAAGGTTTACAATTTAATCTAGATCCCAAATACTAAAAACATTCACAGTTGAGGTATGAAGTCGTATCCATGAAGTTTGACCCGTAGACTTGAATACTAAGCTTTTCGTAAACGTCCCTTATTTTCTTTGAGAATATGGTAGATTAGTAAGTTTTTTAAAATGAGTTTGTCTTAAATGACTAAAAAAGTTCTTTTACTTCTACTGCGTGTAAGAAATAATCCATTCTTCAATAATTTTGTGGCACATTACAATGTTTAATTTCCTATTTAAAAGTTTCATTTTGATATTTAAGAAAAAAATATCAAGAATTCTGAAAATAATTCAAATGATCACTGTCATGAGATGTCAATTTTAAAAATAAAAAGGAGTTTTTCATTCGGAAGCAAGAAAAAAACTACTAAATTTGACTAAATAATTCATGATTTTTTTTATAGTGCTTCTATCTATTCTTTAAATAGTATAAAAAAAAAAAATAAAAAAAAAAAAACATTTAAATTGTTTTACCGATATAAACTAACCAAAAAGTGGATATTACGATTTATTGATTGCTTCCATAAACAATCAAATATTAATATTGAATGTCCTTTACATGCTACTTGAAATAAATATATCTTTACTGAATAATTCATAAGTATTTATTTTTCAATAGCGGTATCGAGAGAGACACATCTCTAATAACATCAAATAACCCATCCCACTAAGATATTGGCCAACATTTTCTTTCGAACTGCTCACTGAAGAGCTAATACCACTGAAAAATTAACTTGTTTTGGATGGGTGGACAAAATTGTATATTCAGCATTATGGGTGAAAACGATTATTTGTTTCACTCACAGACCAATGATAAGTAAAATAAAGTGACATACACATGATCTCAACTGTAACGAAAGAAACAACCACTTTATGATTAATAGATTCATTTTTTTCCAAGGGGAAAAAAAAAAAAAAACGACATTTATAATCCTACTGAAAATTTTAAACATGAAAAACCGCATCTTTACAATTCTAAAGAGCGATCGCCATTCCTGTATAATCCGTTGAAATTGAAAAGAAAATAAATAAATAAAATCAATCACCATTCCGTAACAATCTGTTACTGGGTTTTTGTGACACAATCATTCAGAAGGGTAAATATTAGCCTAACACGATTCTTCAGAATACAATGGCTGGAAATGACATCGAAAGCCTGACAGCCGCACCTAATTCAGAGGGTAGATCACCCAACCGAGGCCTACAAAAGAGCAACAAGTGTCACTTTTAACCTTTTACGGCCTTCACAACAAAAACGCATGAAAAGGAAAGTCGTTTTCCATTGCCCGGCGATCACCGCTCAGAACTCATCCAGCCATGTCTGTCCTCAAAGGATTGTCTCTCACTCGCTTGTGGGAGTGTTTTCGAAGACACGCGCCCCTTCCAGATATCTATCATCAAATAATTACTTAAGCTTTTGATTGGCTTGAAATATTTTCTGCATTTTTTTCACTCATTGCTATAAATGCTCCACTTAAAAAGGCTTAAGATTTTAAAAAAAATTACTTTTGCTGAAAATATTTCGCATAAGTTTGTGATAAAATTTTGATTTAATAATGATAATAATATTATTATTATAACTATATATATATACATATTATATATATATATGAAGAATGTATCACCATTCTTATATATTTTGTATAAGTATATACAAAATATATAAGAATAGTAATACATTCATCGCAAAAGCAGTCTAAGCCGAACCACCCTAAAATAGATACTCGAAAATTGTTTAAAATCACAAAAGCAAAATACATAACAAGTACATACAGAGTGAAATTTACAATATGAATAAATTTAGATGGAATAAAATCAAAAACAGCGAAGTACCAACATGGTGAGCTTCATCAGGGGATGTTGACTACATTGGCACAAAGTATGGCTTTTCTGCAATGGCTGAAGACTAATATGTCTAAATTTAGCCATTACACCCCAAAGCCATATCAAAGAGATTTAAAAGTAAAAACAAAAATTAAAAAAAAAAAAGTTAAAGTTTTTATAAATATCAAATCGAAATCGAAATGTCAATTAAAAGTGTCTCACAAAATATCCTGGAAATTAAAGGAATTTCATTGTACTTCGCTTAAGACTAGTATAAATATTTACTAGATCCCTTTTCGTAGACACTTGGAGATTTTGTTGTTTTATCAAGTTTGTCAAATTCTCGACACACACTGCCACTTTTTATTTTTATTTATTTTGAGAGTTCACGCCACTCACTTTTTTTGTTATTTTTTCGCAGCCACTGTCTTATCTTATTTCGGAAAAAGAATACCAAGAGTTATTTGTGTACAAGTGAGTACTACTGATTGCTAGCTCTTTAAAAAATAAATAAAATTATTATATTTATTCTCTTACGCTGTAAAAATTAATTTCTATCAAGCAAATGTTATTTCTATGTCTTTAAAAAATGTTGTTTTTATTACCAAGAAAAGAAAAAAGTAATTAAAATATCGCTTTAATTTATTTATTCCACAATTAGTTCCATTTCGTTTATAGTTTCAAGTTCACTGCATTTGCAAAGGGATGGAGTTGAGTTGCTCTTAATGACAATAAATTGTTAAAAGTGTTCCAAATTTGATATTTTTGATCTATTTATATATATATATATATATATATATATATATATTTTTCATTTGACATGAATTGAAACATTTTGTAAAAAAATCTGTCAGTACATTTTCAGATTGAAATAATAATATTCAGTGTTGATAAAATTATATAAATTATCTAATTGTAATCTTAATATTTTATGACATTTTGGATAAAGTTTGGTTGTAAATTATAGTAATTATTTTGAATTCAATTATAATATAAATATTGTAGAACCTACATGAGCAAAGCATGATGAAGAAAAAGTTTGACTTGATTGAATTATAAAAGAAATCATGAATTTTATTTAATATTTAGAAGACAATTATCTGTAGAAAAATTAGAATAATGCCATCTTGTGAGAGAGAAATATTTGATAATGTGTACCATCAAACTAGTAAATTATTGAATTCAAAAAGCGACTTGTTGTTGAATTAATTTGCTAAAGAAATTTGTCAACGTGTGCTTGATTTTGCAATAAATTGTTCATAAAATTTGAAGTAAAACACTAAATATAAACTGATCAGATTCCAGTTTTGTTGCTTATCTTTTCTTTTTTTTTTGATAAAGTTTCGTTCTTGTAATCTGAGGGTTTTATATCTGACTCAACAATTAATCGACAGTCTTTTCTGGTTTTCCCCCCCACCGCTTTCTAGTCACTTTTTTACACATCTGAACTGAGACTTTTAATATAAATTGGTTTATTAGCCTCTAAATTCTTCACAGTAAAGATGAGAATCGAACTCATTAACTGTTGAATCGAAGACCTGAATGATAATCATTCGAATACCAGCTCGTGTCTCTCCTGGTGAAAAAGGTGTTGTCGTTGCTTATCCCCCTGGTGCAGGAAAGCCCACACCAGGTCCGGAAGATCGGCCTAGGGTAGTGTGCAGCTTTTTTTTTTTTTCTTTCTTTTTTTTGGAGAGGAACCACAAGGGTAGAGGACTGACTTGACCTCTGAACACACATGCCAGAGGTACCCGTTTGTAAGGAAGGCAACCATTCATACTCCCTTCATACAAGGAAAGGACAGAGAGTGAGAGAAAGTACATCCATGCCCGATCCGGTATTCGAACCCAGACCCAACTATCCGCAGTCATGAATGCTGACCACAAGACAGAGTAGGCGGCAATGGAGAGAGGTTATGCACGTTAAAGTAGTGTATAACGGCCCTCCACTACTTTTACATGACGCCTTGAGAAGATTGCCAGCTCGGGTGTTCACTTCTTCATTTGGCACTAGAAAATGATTAGGTGATTGCTTCACGATAACCAGAAATGTATTGTAAAATATAACATTCTAAATCTTTTTCTGTCATATTTGCGTATTAATTTGACTGACATTTACAGTTTTTGATCTTTAAAAAAATAATAACATATACACACTCACAAAAAAAAAGAAAAAGAAAGAAAGAAGAAAAAAAAAAAAAGAAAGAAAGAAATCCGTACCGTCGACAACTGTCACTTTATAAACACAATCGTAATGAATTCTTATAAAAAAAAGTAACAAAAACTTCAAACCAAATTAAGCTTATTTCAAATCCTAATTACAAAAATTAAGCATGATTTAAAAATCATAAAAGAGTATAAAAAGCAGCGCAATAGATTGAATATAATTACGCTCGCATGGTGCAAATCATTTGAGCATCCCCAACGCTCTGCAGTTGAACTGACTGGGCTCAGAAATTTCTTTCAAAAGCCACACGTCGTGCCCAGCTCACAGCCAAGTCATTAACTCATCAAGCGCAATTGTTTAGCAGTTAAAAACCTCTCTTGCTCGTCATCACTTCTTTTCAAAGAATGCTTTCTCCAGACCAGCAGAATTCTATTCTAAGTCTCAAACAATTTTTTTTCCCAGAAAATAATGAGGAATGATTATCTTTTCAAGTAAGTAACCAAACTGGAATAGTTTTGGGTAAAATAATAATTGCTTGTTTTAAAGAGAGAAAACTCAATGAAATAAAATTGTGCTTCTATCCAGAAGACTGAAATAGATTTAATGATTTGATTATTCAATTTCATTTATTTATTAATTCTAATATTTTCTCTTTTCTTGAAAAACACTTCTCCAATCGAAATATTTTGAGTTCCCAGTATATAAGCGACTATAAAACCAAAATAAATAATTGTTTTTGTTTGATAAGTTAATAGCACTGTTGTAAAATTTTACACAAAAAAGATAATATTTGTGACTCAATGGTGTTTGTAATTGAGAACATTTATTAAACCAAGACCTACAGTTAAAAGCGGTTTCTGAACCACAAATACATACTTGAGGTGAGAGTCGAGCTGTAGACGAGAACTGAAAGCTTGGTGAAAATAATTGCTTGTTTTAACCATTTGAGTGCTGAAGAGTTTTCTTGCAGACATAACATAACAAGCGAAACGCGCTTCGCCTCACTCAAACGGTTAAAGAGGGAAAACTCAATGAATACCCATGTAATACCATGTTATACCCTAATTTTTCTATTGCTAACATGATATTGTCTGTTTTTCCTATTATGCTTATTATTGAATGGAATAATTCAATCATAGTAACAGGTAGGAAATAAAGAAAAGTAATCTGTATTTAGCAGTTGAAAAGAAAAAATAATACACTCAGACTTGTTTTCCTGCGGTCATTATATTATATAATAATTGTCTCAGCCTGTCATATTATGTCTATTGTTACTCTAGTACAAACAAGATTTGTATATGCAGTGCTTTAAAGCCTATTGGTTAGCTCGAGTGTGTTGAACAGAAAATGGGCGTTGCTTTTCATCGATTATGGTGGCTGTTTGCTTGGAAGTTTTCTCCTTTGCGACTCACTATGATAAATGCTATGTAGTGTTGTTGTTATTTATGACACTTGATGAAGCCAAGCCCGCCCGTCAGGGACTAGACGAATGAAGTCAGAAAGAACATCTTTCGTTTTTTGAACTGAACACCCCCCATACGAGGATGGGCGCACGACCTTGGCTCATAGACGGCAGCTCTATATGGATCTTCCAATTTAGATATTGAAGCCAGAGATGACCATAGGCTCCAACCAGAGCTATTTATTTGGAATGGGAACATGGAGAACATTGCAACTACGACATATTTTACGAGCCCCAGTCCCTATTAGCGAACACGACGAATCTTCGGATAAGCCGAGATTCGAACCCACTACCTTCCGGTAACAAGAACGACGCCCTAACCAACTAAGCCATCGCGTCTCGGAAGAAATAATATTATGAGGTTTTTTTTAAAGTTTATTGTAAACTTGATTCCTATGTACGTCATTTCAATCATAGATAATCAGTTATAAATTTCGGTGAGGTTTCATTGATGATAATTTGTTATTTTTGCAAACTTTCTTAATCGATATGGAAATCGAGGAAAACTATTTTATGACTTTATTCCACGAACTGAAGGCAATAAAAGGAGCGGGAACCTCAATCTTCATCGCGTGGATGTTTGACCGATACGTCAAAACACCGAAAAGGCAGGAAATTAAGAGACCGTAAATCTAGGGGAACTTACCTTGCAACAGAAGGGGGGAGGTAAAGAATGTGCCCTAGAGGTTAATAACTGTACCTGTTGCCCCTTTTACCCTCAAGGCAAAGGAGCGCGTGCGCCAACCCCTCCACAATGAAAAGGGGAAGTTTTTACCCATAAAAAAATTTCTTTACCACTTGTTGATATAAGGGAGCGTATATCAATAAAAAAAGAATAACTGTTTTGTTTTCTTTAGTGTTATGTGCATGCACTTGCATTTCTACAAGATAACACATAAATTTAAGAAAAAGAATTCTATGCAATCTAAAAGAAAGTTTTTGAAACTTTATTCACAAGGAAATTACTGTAATTTAATGAGATGGAATTCTAAAAACTGCCTTTAGCTGTTTTCTTATTTTTGATACAATCATCATCTTCAAATTAAATAAATTTAAATAAATAGATTAAATCTTAAAATTTCAAAATTAATGGATTTTAAAAAAATATTTTATAAATTAAAACTCAAATGATATTAAATATAAAACACACACAAGTATAGTTATATTAGTTAAAAAAAAATTTCATTATAAATTAAAATAACCCTTTGGGTACATTTGACGAGTAGGACTGTTTGTCAAATGAATTTAAGAAACTATTTTGTTTCATTTATACATTTATTTATATTTTATAACAGAAATGCTATTTCTAAAATACATTAATATATTTCAAAATAAAATGTATAGCTTTTATATTAATCAATATAGTGGCAAATTAAGCCGTCCCATGGACCTAAAAATCTTTAAACAATTCAGTGCTCAAAGGGTGATGCCATAGAATTTATGTTTGGTTTAATATGCAGCTTAAATTATTTTCTACTATTTAATGAAAATAAAATTACTTTTAATGCTACTCTAAAGAGAATACATCAAAATAAAGTAAACACTGTACATTCACTATATAAATATTATAATAAAATCCAACTCTTTCAATATATCTAATTCTGCATATTTCTCATTTTCCATACTTAAATTAATCATATAGTTGCATTTCATGAAAAATATCAGCAACGATTGCTTGAATATAAAATTTGAATTCTCAATATAATTACTAGCGAGACATTCAAATTTAAAGACAAAATGCTACATATATAATCTTAACTTGTTTACACAAATAGAATAATGATGAATATTCTTTTAAGATTAATAATTAAAAAATTCAATTTAAATTTTCCGGTAATTCTTTTATAATACATTTTGAAATTAAACATTTGTTAAGGAACATTTTATTAAAAATACATATCAATATTTTTTTTTCAACTTAAAGATACAATTTTTATAAACACCGTTATACGATTTCCAGAATAGATTTTATTGTGAATAAAAACATTTATATATTTACGATAATATAAGAAAAATAATTAAAAAAAATAAAAATAATTAATATGTGGAATATATTTAGTTTTCAAAATTATGAAAAATGAATTAAAATCTATCAGCTTACCAGAGTTTTACAAAATTTATTGCATATAAAGCTGATTAAAAAAGAAAACTAATGATCTAGAGTTTAAAATAGATTCGGAACTACTACAAATATCCACGCCGGAGGAGAGAATCGAACCCACGAGCTGTTAAATGAAACCCATTTGGGTTATAAACTACCAGCTTTGCTGGGTTGCAGGTTTCACTGAAAAATGCATAACTGTCTTTCGAGAAAAAATTGCGAGGTACAAAAATAATTATTATTTATTAATAATTATCATTTATTTAACTTTGCTTAAAATCATGTTTTATACTACAAAATAAAATCTTAAAAATCAGCTTAAAATAAATCAAATGAGGCGTCAAATGTTTTGAAAATTCCCATTAGTTCCGAAGTTCGCAAAGAACATAATCGTTCCTTCGTGTTCTGTTGCATTTCCTATCGACGGTATAGTGTGAAAGTGTAAATACATTCAATGCTATAATTTTCTTTTTTTTAAATTGCAAAAATAGTAAATTTAAAAAAATATGTACACAATTATAAATATATTTGGGATTGAAGACAAAATCCTACATCGTATATATTTTTCTCTGCCGTTCATTAATTAAATAAAAATTTTTTTAAATAGGAGTAAGAAATCCCCGCTATCGTTCTTGAAACGAGCAGTGTTCCGGCATGGTGCTTTTCGTTTGGTTATTCATGATCATTGTTTACACACTAGGATAGGCTAGACCGCAATCTATGGCAATTATGTAGATTCAAATAACTACAAACATAATCGTGTCCAAAGTGAGATTCGAACCCACGAAATGTTGAACATAGAGCGTTAAATGTTCGGCTGTGCATTGTGGTATAAACAACCTTACAGTAAATTCAAATCACCACAGTTATAGTTTAAAATTAACTCCAAGACACTGTCATCAAAACTTCGATGTGAAGGACTTTCCATTGAATGCAGTTGATTGCAATTCTGCCCACGCAAAATTTATTTAAATAGATTAGAAGAATCAAATGAGTTAAAAATAATAAAAAACTGAAACATTAAAATAGATTTTGTTTTAAGAACAAATAATGGGAACGACGAAGACACATTTCAAGATTCAAAAAATATATTTTCTCTTCATTTAAATGAAGAAAATACTTAGAATAATCTTATATTAGACCTACACTCATTTATCAGATCCAACCAAAGATTATATAAATTCAGTTTTATAACTTTTTTCAACAATAAAATTGCTGAAAAGATCAATCACGTTTTTGACGGATCATTTCTATTTATGTTAATAAAAAAAAAATGATTAATGGACGAACTGATTGGATAATTTTTTTTTTCATGTTGAATTGCCTAATTCAGCAAACCATTCCAGTTAATAATTCAGATAATTTCCATATATATATATATATATATATATATATATATATATTACAACAATATTTGCTCTTATTTCTTAAGAAAAGAGTCTGACGTTTTTCATTTAATATTAAACGGGAAAACACTTAAAATGAATAAGTATTGTGAAATATAAAGTGTTTTAAGAATCAAATTTATTACGAACGAAACAAAATGCAATCAATTTTTTTTTTCTAACTGCGGGCACTTCGGTATAAACCCTTCGCCGCAGCAAGGCCGGAGACTGCTAGTCATTTAAGCGTTACCCGGTGGGCACCTGTGAACCAAGTCACAGAAGCATTACCCACGTCACACCACCACAAACCCTGTTTGTAGGGTGGGCCACATTCATCCGTCATCTCAGGAAAAGACAAGAAACACAAAGAGAAAGTACATCCATGCCCAAACCGGGATTTGAATCCAGGTCCTCCCCATCCGTAGCTAACCACTAGACAGGGTGGGTGACAACAATAAATTATGATATGAATGATAAAGAAAAATAATAAATTTACACTAGAAACACAAGACAATAAATGTAAAATTTCAGGATATTGGCATAACTTAAATCTTTGTTCAAAATTGAAAAGTGTTTCTTCATTCGGTATTGTAAGCAACAAATCGTTACATTCTTTGTTTACTTGTTTCTGGACGCACCATGGCATAGTGGTAAAAAACGCTCTTCGAAGTTTGATAGATTTGCACGTCTTTCGACGTGCGTGCTTGAGTGTTTTCCCAGCCTCTTTCTCATATGCAACATGCCAATGCGACCCTCCACAGTGCGACCCTCCACAGTCCTATGCTTAAATGTCTTTGGGCATAAGCAAAGTAGATGCTGAATTGAAATACCTTTGTGTAAAAATAACCTTTGAGGGCTTAAAAAGTTGTGTAAAAGGTGTACTTCACAGGATAATGTTGAACGCCTTGTAAAATATGCTCAGGCAATATCCAAATTGCTCATAGTCCACTCCATCCTAATTATTCAATGTCAAGCGAAGTTAAAATTGTTTCCGTAAAAACATTCCCAGAAAAGGTGTAATGTCTAGTGTCTCTGAGGAAACAACTCAATCAAAAAGAAGGGGGTGTAAATTCAGGGGGAAATGAAAAAGATACATTGTAAGATCAACTTAAATCAGTAAGAAGTCAATAACAGAGCTCAGAGGGGGGTGCATAGCAATGATAGGCGAAGGTGAATTTTCAAAATTTATCAGATGAGGAAAGAAACCTCAGTAAAGTAGTCGCTATTTTCATTCGTCCATTTTTCCAGTTCGAGTTCAGCAAAATAATAACTAAAAAATTCACTTTCTTTAAGACCTCATCATTGCTTTTATCATCGCTTTTAAGGTCGATGCTGTTATCATCGCAAAAACGGAAACTGATGTGACCGCCTTCTATTTCTAATCATATAAAAAAAATATATATATATATATATTATTGTGACATACTCACTCTCAATCTATTTTTTTTTCTTTTTGTATTTAATTTTTAACATCGAAATGAATATTTTGATAGCTTGGAGAGAAGAATCTATAATGTTATTGTCTTTCCGAAAAGATTTCATAAATAATGCGCTCTATTCACATATCGGAAAAAAAACAGGAAAACTCCCAAGCACACACCCTAAATGGACATGCAGAAGACTGAAACGCTACATTCCTCTCCCGTTGATTAAGAGCGGCTGGGATCGAATCCAGGAATTTACCCTCTGAATTGCTCTGTTAGGTTATAGGGAGTTTTTGAAATGAACGCTTTCAATGACGTCATGAAAATAATGTAGTCGTCGTGGACATTAACTATCAAAGGTCAAAGATCACATTCATCTTTCAAAAAGGGGGGGGGGTAATATTAGTCACTGAGACTTGGGCTCACCAACTCTTATGAGTAAGATCTTCTGGAGTACTATGGCAGATACAGTCTAATAAAGTTTTGCTTTGTTTTTTTCTCAAATATAATTGTATACACATGATTTATTACAACATAACCAACAACTGTATAAAACTGTTGAACCTCTCCATCCATGCCTGAGGTGGGAATCGAATGCACGAACCATTGAACTGAAGGCAAGAACGCTAACTATTCCATTGCCAGCTAGACCATTCAATAAAAAGAGCTGGATATTAGGTTTCTATCTTCCGTATGCATATCTTTTGATACAGATGCTTGGATTTTTTTTTTTTTTTTTTTTTTTTTTGATATAAAAAATTAAAAAAAAAAAAAAAAAAAAAAAAAAAAAAAAAAAAAAAAAAAAAAAAAAAACTTTCAGAAGGCAACGCATATCGAATACATAAATGTTTAATAATCTGTTTTGTTCTATGGCTTATTTGCACGGGTACCAAGCAAGGCTCAGTAATCATGAGGCCTTAATTATAAAAAAGCAGTATTAAATTTTTGTTACATATTTCATTTTCTAATTTGAATTATTATTATTTATAACGTACTTTTTATTTGGTAGAGATTCTTCAGTAAAAGTTGCAGAGTCTCTTTTTCATTAATAGAATTTTTTTTTTCAAGTTCATTTCAAATAGTTTTATAAAAACAGGAACGTTTACTTAAAAATACAGAGACGCTATAACAATATAGTTTCAGTTGTTTTTCATATTGAACCATTATGACTACTGTTAAAAACCATTTGAGTTAGAATAAATAAAAGAGCCTCCATTCTCAATAGAAATACTTCCGTTCTAAAGTTTATTTTTTGCAATTACGCATGTTATTGTACTCTAATTTGTCCCCAATAATACTTACAAAAAAATTTTAAAAGTGAAAACTCATGAAGAATCAATTTTAAGAGCATAAATTACTATTTTTTTATTTTCAAAAGGCCTTTATGACTGCGGAAATATCAACATATTTCCCGAAAAAAAAAAATCGTTGCAAAATATGTTTGCATTTGATGAAGCACAGCCAGATATTTTACTTGTGCTATAAGTTTTTCCCACCAAATTTATGAATTTTTTTAACAAAGGTTTATGTATCACTCCAGCGCCATTTTTCTCACTCGAAATGTGATTGGACCATCACCTCTTGCTCATAGTAGACACAAGATTCATTCGAGACAGGAATCAAACTCAAGATCTAAGAACCAGAACGCTGGCCACATAACTGTCATATGTATATTCTCATTTTTAACATATAAATCACAGAATAATTATGTATTAGATTATTTGCTAGTGTTACAACAGCGCAATTTTTTTTTATTAGTAATATGGATCTCTATTACAGAATTAGAAAGTAAATAGAATTTGATATGTAAAGGAATCAGAAAGTAAAACTCTTTTCAAACTTTTGATCGCAACTTTTGTTACTAAATTAAAATTTAATTTAACTTAATTTAAACACAATGTAAACTATGTAATTAGCAACTTAAGCGATAAATCTTGGAATCTACTCACTTCAAGAATGGAGGCGTAATTCTTTCACCATTGTTTTAAGATTGTCTTCCATCTATATCCCGCCAAACACGATACGAATCTGTGTTTGGATGTGTATGGCACATAAAATATCGTATCGTAATATGGGCTAGTTGATGGGTGGAGCAAAAAGCAATAAAATATTGTAAAATGGCACCCATCAAAGCAACTTCCACTTCTAGCTGCGCTTCCCCAATTCTGGTTAGCAGAATAGGAAGAGCCAAAATGTATCACGTGAGTGCTTGATTACTCTCCCCCCCCCCTAACAAATCCAAACGCAAAATCATATCGTGCATGGTGGGCTTTTAACCGCTGTGGGTAAAAATATATAGGGCTTTGGATATTCTATTCTTACATTCTCATACACTTTTGAAAGTTTGCATTGTTTATTTATTTATTTTTTTTTTCGAATTTTGACAAAAGTTTTGTTATCTCTTGCTGCGAACGTGTTTACGCTTTCAACAATACGCCGCCCATCGGAAATACGTTTAGAAATGGATGAAAGGACTCCCGACGTCAATATTTAATGACTTCGTAATAAAAATTTTCCAAGTGTTTTCACATCTCATTCCATTTGTTTTCAGCTGAACTATCGGTAAGACTTTTTTTTTTTTTTTTTTTTTAACCTGTGTGAAAAATTGGTTTGAATGAAGGTAAACAGTTAAAATCGTGACAAATAGTTAAATATTAATATTTTTCCAAAAAGTTAAATATACGTTTTCCACTGAAGTTATGGCTCTGATATTCATTCCGTAAGCAATTTATGACGTACGAAATATAGATGGTTATAAGCTTTGTTATCCATTTAAAAAAAATACAATTATCTCTAAATATTCTGTAACGAGAACTTTTTGTTACAGAATATTTATAGTAGAGCTTATAATCAGTGGAAGCTTTCCCAGATGATCCTTCTCGATAAATAGTCTTTTCCGAAATAAAATAAAAAAAAACTGGGGTGTCCCTAAGCGGATGTCTGCGCATCGTCTCGCCATCGTATGTACGAAAAAAAGATGAGGTTGAGATACAAGAAATTAAAAAAAAGAAAAGTGTTATCTGTTGTACCCAAAATAGCCGGAAGCCCAGGAGCGTTCTTGGTTCCTGCATGCATCTTCCACAAACTAATATGAAGGGATAAAAGTTCGTGTAACTTAGCAATCAACAAGAATTCTCATTTTTACCAATCGTGCGACGCAATCCTTAAATGACGATTACTGATTGGCTCATTGACGCCACACCCTATCATTTTGAATTGAAGATGCGCATGTTCAACTTAATAGCCACGCCTTCACATAGCTATCTCTGATTGATGAGGTTTGCAGTTTCTCTTGACACGAAAGCTTAGTTAAAATACTTTCGCATTTCTCTGCCTCGCTCTGTCTACCGTTTCGTACTGATTTTAAATTCATTAAAAATAATTCGAGAATTAAGTATTAATTAAGTATCGAAAATGAAAACATTAACATAATTTTTTAATGTTAAAATTTAAATTTGCACATCTAAAAATAAATTATGTTAATTAATACTTTCGATGTAGTTATAAAGGCAATTTGTAATTTCGTTTTTTTTTTTTTTTTTTTTTTTCCCTAAATAATTTGCATTTAAATGTTGAAAAATAAAATTATTATGAACGATATTTAATTGTGTGACAATTTCATTTATTTTTAATTTAAGGTTCTTGCTGGAGAAAAAACAATTAGCATTTTAAAAATGATATCAGTTTTTGCTAAATATTTTAAATATTTATGTTTTATATCTAGTTTTATATATTTAAACAAAATACCTTTTATGGACTAAGAACATATTTATGTAAACAGTTTAAAAATTATCATATAGTTCTTTATCTTTAACAAATTAGTTTTATTTAACAAAATGGTACTTCCTTTTAATTTAACCTATTCTTTAATAAGTTTTAGTTATTTAGTTTATTTTTTATAATAGGAGAGCAAATTTCTTTTTTAAATCTACTAAATCTGATACCATCTTATTTTGACTTTAAGAAACTTTATTGCATAAACTATAAATCTCTGACTCAGGGCTTAAAGTACCTTAAGGGGAGGAAATAAAAAAGTGATATATCGTAATTTCCCCATTATTTCTAATTTTAAAACGATATAATAAATTGTGAACAATATTTAACCCTTCTTTGCATAATGGTGGAAATTTCCATCATAACCTATAATGCCCAAAAATTATAGAAAAGAACAAGTTCACTTTAAGTTGATCGTGTTTGGATACCTTTTTAATGTCCATTGCATAAAAAGAAACATAGCTGTCAAAAATAAACGAGTGTCACTATCAGTGCTTAAAGTTGTCTCATTCCGCTGTTTGTTGTAGTTGCAATGAACGTATGATTTTAATTTTGTTTTATTATATTTGAGCTTCTATTGCTAAAAATGCGAAAATGAGTGGAAGAAAGGTTTGTAACACGTGTTTCTGTTATTTTTAGAGAAATTTACGAAATGTTTGTGTTTAATTTTTTATTTTAAATAATAACTTTGCATGATGATGGAAATTTTCATATTTTTTGCTAAATTTATACTATAAATATATACATTTTTTTTATATATATATATATAAACCTTTTTTCCTTTTATTTTGAACATGAATTATATCATCTTGATTTATGTTCAAAATGAAAGGAAAAATAGTTTAAAAAATATGAATTATATCACCTTGATTTATTTTACCAATAAAGAAAAATCATGCATAGGGTTAATTTTTGTAAATATTGTTAATGTATCCCATCTATCCAAGTTTGTCAAAATAATAGTATTTCAAGTCTATCAGTAACAGATTGTTAGATAGCATTTTATCTGGTCTATGCACTGCACTCGTCCTTCACTTCTATGTTGTAAGAAGAAGAAGCAGCATTTTTAAGCAGCCCAGAATGCGGCAGATCTCCAAGTCACGAGATGTAAAACCTCCTCCAAATAAACAAACAAAAATAAATAAAATATAAAAACATTTACTTAGCACTTGCCGATGTAAACTAACCACAAAGTGGATATTATCAATCATTTATTGCTTGCATAAACAATCAAATATTAATATTGAATGTGCTTCATGAAATAAATTTATCTTTACTGAATGATTCATAAGTATTTATTTTCTAATACTGGTATCGAGAGAGACACATCTCCAATAATCTATAAAATAACCCATCCCACTAAGATAGTGGCAAACTGCTCACTGAAGAGCTCACCCCACTGACAAATTCACTTGTTTTGGATGGCTGGACAAAATTGTATATTCAACATTATGGGTGAAAACGATTTTTTGTTTCACTCACAGACCACTTATAAATAAAGTGACATACACACGATCTCAACTGTAACGAAACAAACAGCCACCTTATGGTTAATAATGATTTCGCTAACAAAACGACTTGCTCCTTGGCGATACACAACCAAAGGGCAAATGTGACATTTGTAAAAGGAATTTAGTTTGTCAGTCAACTTAAGAATATAGTTATCAAGACAGTACACATGGAAAGGTTATATACATACATAAAAAAAAAGTATTTATACAAGGGAAGGATGCTTATACAATGTATCAACACGAGAGTTAACTGTTAGGGGAGTGGCACCAGCAGTAATTCTTATGCTAAGAAGAATGAAGTTGCCAAGATCACACAGAGTACACAATCCGGCTCTTTAGAGTTTTGCGTAAATACATGCATTCTTGTTCTACCTCTTTTTCTTAGTTTAAAAAAAAAAAAAGATGTTTTGAGAGAGGAAATTGTCTTTGGGAAGCTTTCGCACTGAAAAAAATGGTTTTTTTTTATGAGTTATTTAATAGTATAGAAAGCTATATTAAAACGGGACACGTTTGTAGAAACATTGGCTTATACATATTTCAATTGTATCTGCAGAATTTAACACAGCGGAAGCCATTGCACCAAATATTATAGTGTTGATTTTTTTTATGTTGTTTTATAGATAATTATAGATGAAGTTTCAGAAATTGAACGAGGCTCTTCATAATTTTCCATTCTTATATATCAAGAAAGAAAATATGTAAAACTCTCACGCACACACCTGATTCCACACAAGGCCAATGTATAAAACTAAAATGCAACACATGTCTTTCATTGCTCAACTGTGAACGGGATCGAACTCGTGACTTTCCCCATTGAAAAGAACCTTACTAATATTTTAATTTAGGAAATATTTTATTAATCAATCTCAATAACTAGTTATTACGTAACTAAAATCGTAGATAACGAGTCTTTTATTAAAAACAACAAATATCAAAGATATTCAAAATGTAGTAATAAACTTCCTATGGGATTTGAATTGATTTTGACTTATAAAGTGATGATGACGCGTCTGCATTTAAAATCACCAGGTTATATATTATATATTAAACAATGTGAGATTTATTGTCAGGTAAAAATAAAATTTTTGTCATTTATGTTAGCTTTTTGAAGACTCGATTAATCGGAATTACTGTTTAATATAAACTAATACCTGTAGTTTGATTTGGTTTGTTTGTCGATCAACGGTTTTCGGTTTTTCCCTCGAGGCTAGTTATACCATGACCTACGGCTTAAAGTGGATTCCGAACCACTGTAAACATTCATCCCTTAGGTAGGATTCGAACGCACGAACTGTTAAATGAAGGCATGATCGATAACCATTCTGCTGCCAGTTCGGCGTGGATTGCTTT
Organism: Latrodectus geometricus; assembly: GCA_026290005.1. Lineage (NCBI taxonomy): Eukaryota > Metazoa > Arthropoda > Arachnida > Araneae > Theridiidae > Latrodectus > Latrodectus geometricus. The sequence continues at coordinate 392,876 of JAPDSC010034197.1, read as the reverse complement.
GGTTTGTCGTTTAGATGAAACCAAGCATTTTTCTACGAAGGCTAATTAGATCAAGGCCTACAGTTTAAAGTTCCTACTGAACTACTGCTGAATCCATTCCTGAAATGGATATCGAACCTACAAACTGTTCAAGCGAAAGCCAGAGCTTTAACCATTCAGTTGCGAGATCGTAGCTTGAGACGGTTGCAGTTGTCACTTTATGCACACTAATTAGAAAGGGGCCTACAGCTTAAAAAAGATTGCTAATCATTACAACTAACCAATCAGATATTGAAATCGAATCGCCAAATTGTTGAAGACCATAATTTTAACTGTTTACTTCGGTCACTGGAGTTGTAAAAAATAGCTTAAAAATAAAGAAAATGCTGACTGAATGCTATGATTGTCCCCTTGCCAAGATATAAGTGAAATTGAATTAAAAATAACAAAAGAAACGACGTATCATAAGGAAGTTAAAAATATTTTCTTTTAACTTTAAAATTTATCTCTCGGACTTACCAATTCAAAACACATTAACTTAAAAGAAGTAATTGAAATCTTTTTTGGAAAATATGAAAGTTAAATACACCTAATTTTCCGACTTCCAAAGAGAAAAGTAGGTATCGAGGTAGGTGGCCTTTGAAGAGGAAGGGTCTTGAGTTAGAATTGTTTGTTGGAAGAATATCAATTAGTCAAAGAGAAAAGCGAAGCGAAATCCGTGACCCTTTGGTCACGCAGTATCATTCGAAGCACACGCATGGGGGGGGGTCTTCGATAAATAATAATGCCGAGGATTGTTTTGCCGAAATTGATGAACAGCAGCAACCGTAAGTAAATGAAGTAAGTACGAAAAAGTAAATTAACTATAGCTCACGAGTTGAACTTCAAATGCTCTATTTGTATCTTTAATATGCAGATTTGTGGATTCTTATGTATTTCCCCCTTTTTTCCACCGGAAATTTTTTTTTTTCTGGAGAAGTAGTTTATGAATGTATCTCAATTTCAATAGCATGTGGTTCTTCATTTCACAATCCCGAGAGAAAAAGCTTTCTTTCTGTTCCAACAACTCTTAAAAAATGTAACTTGAGAAGACTTTTATTCAAAGGACCAATTTCTGTTCTTTCTAATGAAATCAATGCAAAGAATTTTAATAACACATAGTGGTTCAATAAAAAATATTTGTAATAAAATTAAACATTAAATTAATTTCTTGTTTTGAATACATGTTTAATTTAGAAAAATTTATATGAAATATATATATTTTTTGTTTAACCCTTTCGCGACGGTAAGTGCTAAGCTGCGCGCTTATTGCTGAGGCCGGCAGTTTCTTTTGCAAGTGTCTGTCCAGGGCCGGAGGCTTTTTTGCTGTTCAGCCTAAATCCATTAAATTAATTAACTTGCTTACGGGGGGGGGGGTTAGTCAAGTAATAAAATTTATAAGAAAAACGGAGTTTTTAAAAATTGCCTTTTAATGGAAAAATATCTGTGATATTTCATTTTACTCATGGTTGTGAGTTTGCATCTTTTTTTGTTTACGTATTAACATCTCACGACAAAATGCTTAACGTGTTAAAATATAAAAATATTGCGAAAAAAATATATAGTACGGCAAAAAGTACCGATATTTTTATTCCAACTGATTTCGTTTTAGTTATTTGGTGTTGATTCGGAAAAAATTCAAATTCAATTGAAAAATACCTGAAATTTTTAATTCGAAGCTTTCTTAATAATTTAAAAAAAATTTTTAGAGAAAAAGTAATCTATTTCCAGCCATTACCGGGTTTCCTTCTTATGAGAATTCTCTATCATTAAATCTTCTTTGGATGATTTTTTCTTTATAGATGAAATAAATACTAAGGTGATATAATTCATGTTCAAATTTAAAGGGAAAATGGTTAAAAAAAATCTTAGTATATATTTATGGTAGAAATTTAGCAAAAAACAATATAATGAAAATTTCCATCATCATGCAAAGTTATTATTTAAAATAAAAAAATAAAACGCAAACTTTCTCAGAAATTGCTTTAAAAATAACAGAAACACATGTTACAAACTTTTCTTCCACTCATTTTCCCATTTTTTAGCAATAGAAACTCCAATATAATAAAACAAAATTATACGTTTATTGCAACTACAACAAACAGCGGAATGAGACAACTTTAAGCACTGATAATGATACTTGTTTATTTTTGACAGCTATGTTTCTTTTTAGTCAATGGACATTAAAAAGGTACCCAAACATGATCCACTTAAAGTGAACTTGTTCTTTTATATTATTTTTGGGCATTCAATGTTATGATGGAAATTTCCACCATTATGCAAAGAAGGATTAAGAAGCTAATTTTATAATATAGTTTGAGTTACACGTACTGTTTTACTACTTTTTCTTTCATGTAGTCAATCTTATAGGGGAATATTGAAGAACTTTTTTTTAAAATCATTATCGTTCAGAAAGACTACAGCCACGGATTGAATCACTTGTCTCATAACTCACGAGATCCCCTCCCGACTGATACGCTTGCAGAAAGAACTCTCTCTCTCTTCAAAAATGGCCTTGAGTTCCATCCTAGCCATTTTTGAGCATTAGCAATGTAGGCTGCATTTTTATTTGCGCTTTTTCGGAGATGGCGCTTGGGAGCTTTCCATGTGTTATCGTTTGTGAATACGGATCACTACCTATGCAAAATCCTCCCGAAAAAATATGCTCAAACAGTCTTTGTCCGTTAGGTTGACTACTCCTTGGTATTAATACATACATCTAATGTAGTTAGAATCGAATTTGGGAACTTCTACATGTGAAGCACAGATCTTCTACAACAGAATAGTCAGCCTTTAGTTGAGCCTGGTCAGCATCCATTTCTAAACAAGTGACTCCATCTCCTCCAAAGATATTCACATTTGTGTTTTTAAATGTCTATGTTCTGTAACCTTTAAACTATAAATTTTTCAGAGATGATCACAATGTACAAAAGACACATGGCACAATTTTAAGTACAATATTTCATTGAGATATTTTAGGGATAAGAAATATTACGTGGAATTAAATTTTTTCTAATTTTTCCTTTGATTTTTTATTCTGATCTTGACTCACTGCCATACTTTCTTGTTTGCTTGTAGCAAGTGCTCCGGAACTAGATAATGATGCATTTCCTCAAAGACAGTAAATTGGTTTGTCATTCTAAATTGCTGGTTGCCATTTTGAGTTTCTTTTTTCATGCGAAAGCTAACTTGACAGGATTTATAGTACTATCTAACTCTAAGATAGTTGGTTTTGGTTTGTGAGTCTCACAACGGCTCGTTTTTTTCTTCTTTTGCGAACAAAGGCTAATTAGATTGAGAACTACAGTGTTTCAATCTAATTAGCCCTTGCTCTTCTAATTCGTCCATTGGTCCCTTAGAATATAAATGGACTCTTCATTACAAACATTCAAGCCCGATGGGGAATCGAATGAAAGAACTCTCGAACTGAAGGCCACAGTGCTGACCTTTAAAATTCGTATAAAAACTTGATGAATCAATGAATCTTTCTGGTCCTATATAAAATATTTTTATTATAATAACGATAGTTTTATGCTGTTATCGAAGTCCTTTTGTAAATTTCTTTGAAATTTATGCCTGAAACATTTTATAGTACTGAAAGCATAACTAAAGTTCAATGACAAATTTTGTAACAATAATGTATATATATTCTTCTTTTACAGACACTCTTTGAAGAAATAACGTTAATATTTTTAGACCTTTGTCTTTCGTACAAGTCAGAAAAGAGTGTTTTATTTGCACAGTTGATCATCTCCCTCCTGATAAAGACGTTTCATTGGTATTAAAATGTATAGTTTCTTCTTTATCTTGATCTTCTAATTACATTTTACTT
>JAPDSC010034197.1:350023-384026 GCA_026290005.1 Latrodectus geometricus | reverse complement strand
TTTTTTGGTGCCATTTTTCGTCTTGGATTTTACATATGTACAAAACCTATGCCTCTTATCATACCTATACCCGTTATCTTACTTATACCTGTTATTTTGTGAGGTAACTACTGCAGAATTTAATATTTCCATCTCCGAGAATATTTCAAGAAATGCCTTCCGTCAGAGACCGTCTACCTGTGCAGGAAAGAGCATTTTCAGGTTGTTCGTAAAGAGACGGCGTTTAACATTCCCCACGATGCGGAACTTCTCTCCCAACAGCGAAAGTGATCGTGGAACGCACGCTTTGCTAAGCACGCACACCCACGCACGCAGAACACGCGCGCACGATGATTGGGAAAGAAATATTCTTCCAGGTCGAGGAACCTTGCTGGAATGAAAAATCACGATGTGCGCAAGTAGCAGAAGCAGTTCATTTTGAAACGTTGAAGCTACTTGTTCGCGGCAGACACCCCAAGATGGATGGACAACTCCCCCACTCCCACCCCCGAAAGAGGTAATTCATGATCTCTTTCGCTTGTGATACACATTTGATAAACGATTCGGAAACTCCGCAACCCACCCCCCACTTGGCGAGGAAAATTGCCAATAACTCTTCTTCCAAAAGTCTATCATCAGTGGAGTGGAAAGGTGCGAATTTCTGCTGCCACATTAACGATGGTCGCCCTTGACAGGAGAATAAAATATTTGGCCATTGTTTCCAGTTTTCCTTACAAACTATCTGTTCTCTGACGCCAAACATCCAGATTACACAGCTGCAAAAAGGGGATCGATCAATTGGCCCTAGATCAATCATGTTCTTCAGATAGAACTGAAATAATCGGTAAAAGATAAATGATTATACACCAGAATTTCGATTCTCATTTCATCCATAAAACTAGATTATCATATGTAAGAAAAATTCAAACAAGATTTTACTTGGATTCCTCTACAGTTGGTACATCACGAAAGCGTGAGAACTTGTCAGATAAGAAAGGAAGTAAATAAATTTATATGAATAAAATGAATGTTTGTCGCTGAATTTTTTTAATGTGGAACGGCTGCACGAAATGGAATGAAACTTATATCTGAATACAGACTAAGTCTACATCTAACATTTTAACAACAGCGTTTGACATTATTTTAAACGATCATGAACGCCCATTGGAAATATCAGTAAAGTTACTCCTGATGCAATGTTTTTTTTTTTTTTTTTTTAATTTAAATGATGTAAAATTCCTTTTGGGAACTTTTTCCGCTTCAAGAACATGTGGTACTTCTCTCCCTTTTAAAATTGTCTTGCATTATTTCTGAGAGCAGATAAAAAATATTTACAACATCGGATACCAACTTTACGTATTCATGCATTTTTTTTTAAAGTAATGACATTTGCTATTTTATTTCGATTTTTGTATAAATATTGTTTTTAGTTATTGCAACGTACATATTTATACTTTTCCCAAAACTTAGCTAATAGGTAATGCAGACAAAAGAGTTGAGTAAATAATAAGTATCACTAACAAATAGTATCTACTATTCTAATATCGCTAAGAAATAGTCTACAAAACCTCACATCGTAGTGCCAAACAGTATTTTTGAATAGAGCTGAGTAAACAGTAAATATCAATGAGAAATAATATCTATTCTAATATATCGCTAAGAAATAATCTACACATAAAACCTCATTTCGTATTGCTAAACAGCATTTTGAATCGAGCAGAGTAAATAGAAATATTGCTGAGAAATAGTATCTATAAAAAAAAGGGTACTTATTTCGAACTTCCCAAATCAGGTACACGTTTTATTTTGAAAGCTACAATTCGCTAAAGCTTAAGGGTTTGGGCCATGTTATTTCATTTATATTTGTTTGTATATATTATAAATATAAAAAATTGTATACATTAATAGTTTGACCCCATTTCATTTATGAATGTAAGAAAATATTTAACACATAATCAAAATATATTCATTTATTAAGTTTAAAATTCCCCATTATTGTTATTAAATTTAATAAATATATTTTCAAACGAGCTTCATAATATTAAATCATAAAAAATAGTTTTATTTGTATTTATAATGTGCTTATTAACTCCTTAAGGCTTTTGCCTAAGTCAGACACGGGTGCTATTGTATCCCGGGTTATTTTATCTCTAATTTCCCCATGAGATCCATTCCAGTGAAAATAGACTATATAGATATACTTATTCAATATAGATGGCACGTGGGTCATTATTTTTACCAGTGTGTGTTTCCGGGGGAAAAAAAAAACTCACATATTAAGTTGTTAGATCAAAACCAGATATTTTCAACTTGAACATAATCAATTAATAAACCCTGTGCTTAAAACTAGAATAAACCTGTATTCACACATTTACAGAAAGATATTTAAATTTGCTTAAAGTTTTCCTTAATATCTAACTTATTTTCTCTTTTAATTTCAAAAATCATTTTGTTTCTAGCAAAGTGATACTTTAAATATTGCTCGACACTCTTAATTAAAAAATTTTTCGAAAAAAAAAAAAAAAAAAAAAAAAAAAAATTCGCCGAGTTTATAAAAATAGCTAAAATATCTGTTTTGATAACTTTCTTGTATTAAAATATCTGTTTTGATTCCTTTCTTGTATTAAAAATCCTCACCTGAAAGAAAATCGCGATAAAGATATGTACAGACGAAACAATGAAACCAAGTGCGCATGTTTGAATGAAGTGAAGTTTAACGCAAATTTTAAATTAATTTCCAATTCTAACTAAAATTAAATGAAAGTTTTTCACGGTAATACGAGTTGATGATAAGGAATAATGATTATTTCAGCTTAAAAATGCAGTAACAGTTTGTTTTTGTTTTGTTTTTTTTTTCACAAAAGTATGATAAAGTAGTCTTAAAAATGTTTAAGACATTTTCAAAACTAAAGTGAAAATAAAATTTTTAAAGCACTTATTAGTTACCTTAAAAAAAAAAAATTATATCTCGTAGTGCAGAATTATTCCTAATCTATTGATAGGAGTTCTTCAGAAATAAGTGAATAATATCAAATTTAGATTGGTTTGGTTGATGCTGTACGGTCACCTTAACAAAAAGACTAATTGGACCGAGATTACGTAGCCGAAGGCCGTTGTCATGCATTTTAATATATACACCCCATATCGCTTTCTAGGGAGGTTTCATAGACAGTGGGCAAATATTTCACACGTCGCAAGGGAGAAAACCCAGAAAATTAACAAGCATCCACGCTAAGAAATGTGCATGCTTAAAGCAGAAGGCCACGATGCATCTCCTGTTCTTAAGCAGTACCTGGGATCTCATGCTACCGAAGAGCCTACCACAGGTCCGGGCTAAGCCCCAGGACCTACTGTTTGAAGCGGACAATGAGCTATGGACTGATATGAGGTGAACGCTGTTTAAAAACCCCGATGGATTGGTAAAAGTTCCTACATGTTGAATATGAATGAAAATTTGGTATTATTTATTAAATAATCCTGATGTACTATTATATTCAGAATATTTCTAATTTAATTCACAAGAACATATCCGTGGTTAAAAAGAAACTTAATAATAAACTAAAATGTTACCTCTGATGGCGATATTCTCTCCCTTTTAAGAGTCAGATCTTCACCGTAGCCCACATAGTGCATGCACTGGGCATTGCGGTATTCTTCGGAACACACCGATTTCATGATCTATTTAGAAACAATGCATTTTAATTTTTCTGGAAAAAATAAGGATTCCTCAGGACTTCAATCCCGAAGAGCTACATCCAGAAGACAATTAAATCCATTCATTAAAGAATAAGAAATGATTTCAAGGAAGTTGAGAATGCATATCCAAGTAAAAAAGAAAATAGATAAATTGGGTTAAATACAAAAAGAGTAGATAATTTGACTATAGTAAACGGTGCTTTTAAAATTATTAAACATACCTGGTAAGATTTAAACTTTAAAAATTAGCAGCTTAATAAAATCTCTTACAGCCATATGCATTTAAATTTCTTACTTAGACAGGAAATAAAAGTTATATTCTATTAACAAATATATCTACTAAAACTTGTTTTTGTGTAGTAAATAGGGGCCGTAAAGCATAAAATTTTGTTTAACGTCGTAACAAATAAAAATTAATAATTAAAAACGCATAAAAATTGCACAAAATTTCACGAGTACAGATATAAAAGAATTTCGCGGTTTAAAAAGTATCTTTTATGTGGTGGGACCGCATGAACACGTAGAAAATAAGTCAAAACCTTATAAAATAACTAGATATCGCTTTCTTAAACGAAATCAAGAGACATATCTAATGCATTCAGGATAATTCGGTAAGGAAAAGCAGAAAAGTATTTTAAGTGAAAGATAATGATAAGAAAAATTATACAGATCAGTACTGAGTAGGAACTTGAAAACACTGGTTTATACATAAATCCAGCAATCCAACCAGCGCAAAGGTACGTAAGTACCAATAATTTTTAAGATATGTTTATTGTACATTAGATTAATAAACTTGCATTTTAACACTAGGTTCACAGTAATTTCTTATATATCTGCTATGAACACACATCAGTTGGACGTATAAACGAGTACACACACATTATATATATATATATATATATATATATATATAAATAACCCTTCAAAAAATTTAGATAAACATTTATATCGAGTCTTTGCCGATTTAAACTAACCCTAAAGTGTATGTTATGATTTATTTATCGCTAGCATAAACAATAAAATATTAATATTGAATGTGCTTTACTTGCTACATGAAATAAATTTATCTTTACTGAATGATTAATAAGTATTTATTTTTTAATAGCGTTATCAAGACAATCTCCAAGAATATATGAAATAACCCATCCCACTAAGATATTGGCCAACATTTCCTTTCCAACTGCTCACAGAAGAACTAAATCTACTGACAAATTTATTTGTTTTGATGGCCGGACAAAATTACATATTCAGCATTATGAGTGAAAGCGATTATTTCTTCAACTCAGACCAATTACAAGTAAAATAAATTGACGTACACATGATGTCAACTGTAACGAAAGGAACAACCACTTTATGGTTAAAAATAATATAATTAAACACAAGTCAAAATATGAAAATATGAGATACACATTCATGGAAAGTTTTTAGTAATCAATACTATTTTAGTGTATAACTTCATTCCTGGCATCTGATCTGGCATTCCTGGCTTGCTGATCGAGCACATTTCGTTGGCTCCGACCCTCCTGTATTCATGTTTATTTTCCATGGCTGAAAACTAAGTGACACAAAATATTGAGGATCACGCATGAGAGAGGGAGGGTTGAGGGGAGGTATATCCTACAGAAAATTTCAAAATTTTTGAGCAAAATAGACTTCTCAGTGTAGATTCATCTCATTCAGAGTATGAAAGTCAGTACAAGGAGTACGACAGAAACACAAGATCGGCCTTCATAATTTTCCTCAAAAATCTCAAAATGTGAGACGCTCTTGTAAACCTAGTGTTAAGAATCAGTATATTTACATGAGCGGCATCGCTTTAAAGTATCAAGTTTTAATGTTATTTTTCAGATTCGATCGTATCATCTTCAAATACTGGGAGGTCCGATTCTTGGAAACACCTCATTTACAAGCTACAGGAGACTGCCTGTTTCCTGTCCTGTCGGTCAGAAGAAACAACAAGGAAGATCTGGTTACAGGGGACGTGACAGGGGACTCGTGCCGCCCACAACTAGTCATCAACCACCCAAGTTGGAAACTTGTTAAATTTTGTTTTAATCGCTTCTATTCAACTATTTTTAACCATAAAGTGGTTGTTTCTTTCGTTACAGTTGAGATCACGTGTACGTCAATTTATTTTACTTAAAATTTGTCTGTGAGTGAAACAAATAATAGTTTTCACCCCCATAATGTTGAATATACAATTTTGTCCACCCATCCAAAACAAATCAATGTGTCAGTGGGATGAGCTTTTCAGTGAGCAGTTGGAAAGAAAACGTTAACCAATATCTTAGTGGGATGTGTTATTTTATATATTATTTGGAGATGTGTCTCTCAGGATACCGCTTTTCAAAAATAAATACTTATTCATCATTCAGTAAAGATAAATTTATTTCTTGTAGCATGTAAAGTGCATTAAATGTTAATATTTGATAGCTTATGCAAGCAATAAATAAAACAGGATGCTTAGTCTTAATCGGCAAAGACGATTTATATAGGTTTTTTTCCCCCTTTTAAATTTACGATATTGAAAAAATTTTTCTATTCTGTTTTCCGAAATAGCTTCAACAGTGATCCGAAAACAGTATTTAAATTTTATGGCAAAAATTTTAACAGTATGTAGGATTTTATATATAAACTTCTTAGTTTAGGGTATTATAATTCCAAAGATAAACTTTAATAATCGCTTTTTGCTTAGGAATTTAAATTATTTATAAAGTCAATAAAAAATTAAAAGTTGCTGTAGTTTGACTTATTATTGCAGCAACTTTATGGGTTCTCTCAATTGCGGGCTTAATAAATACCGGATTGAGATGGAAATCGAATCCATGATTTTTTTTTATCGCAAGAGTTTATTTGAACGGATCATAAGGTTTAGAATGGACTCGAACATAGAAGCTGTTAAACTGAAGACTAGGACATCAGCAATTCAGTGACCGGTTCTGTGACCTGGTAGGATCGTTTGCCATGCTCATCGATCAAAGACCATATTTTGCACTAATTAGACCAGGACTTATAATTTTAATTGCACCCCTGTAAGAAATCAAATCCATAATATATTGAAATGGAAATCAGAGCATTGAGCACAGAAATATTCAACTTAGAAAAAAATATGATTTGGTTTGTTTGTCACATAATGATAATTGTTTAGAAACAAGAGATGTGAGTATTTACTTTCTACTGAATTTTCAAAATCAGTACTTGCTCACGTCATCGTAGCCCCAGTTTTGTATGAAGGATATAATAACAAGACAAACATTAACAAGAAAATATTATCATATGTTTTATTTGGAAAAAAGTCATATGTTTATATTCCCGTTTATATATATATATAATATACAATTCATATATTTAAAATATTTAATTATTTTTTAATACTTTTCCAAATCATAAAAATTTTTAGCATTAGCTCTAATATCACGTAATTAACACGATCATCATAGATATATTTGAATGTGTGCTTTTCAACAGTATTGGTGAGATTCCCGTGGCGCTAATTCGGTTTGACGCAAAATTGATTCCTGCGACGCTGGTACGCACGTACCTCAAAATCATATTAGCTTCAAATAAAAATTCAAGTTAAAATCTTGCCCCTTTTCACTTCATGTTCTTTATCGTTTCAATCGCCAATAGGCAACATTTTTTTGTTACTGTAATAATTCATACATTTTTAATTTATAAAAGTTTACCCTTTTGAACTTTATCCCGTGGTTCCGTAAGAGTTAACACTGTTTCAATCATTTTCAAGCCTTTTCTGAGACGTTGAGAAATATGAACTCCATCGCCAAATTTCGACAGATCTGGCATTCATTTAGCGAGCAGCCAACACCTGCTGCTGCCAAGGGAAGATGACGAAACTTGATGCACATCGCCAAGCTCTTTTCCGCGGGATCTTCAATTCCACACAATAAATCACTTTTCCCAGATCACTGCGGCATAAATTAACCTCCTTCGTAGCATTTAATCTTGGTACGGAATCGTTCGAAGTTAAAACTCTAACTTTCGAACAAAAAAAAGTAAGAAAGAAGATTAATGGTAAAAAGAGATGCTTTCGTCACGGAGGAAAGTAAGAGAATCTGAGAAAAATCTTAGAAGAATCTGGATCCTCTTGCGACACTCATTAAAAGGGGAATTAAAAGCGTTAGAGGCGGGGAAATATGTTTTTAAGAGAATTAAATTAATAACTCATCTGAAGAGATAGGAATTTTAGATTTTTTAGGGTGCTGAAGATGATCCATTACAAAAAAAAGTGGTAAAATAAGTACCGGATTCTGATTTTTTATATTTTCAGGTAAAGAGGCAGATAATATCACAAATTCCACGTTTTTTATTCTTGAAAGTTTAATTTAAAACTCATAATATAGAAAACATTAAATGAAATAATAAATGTCTTTTTTTTATATTTGAATATAAAAAAAATTGACTTTAGCGACATTGATATTTAAACGCAAAAACTTTAAACGACTGCATTTTAATATTTGATTCATTTAAAATATACTATATTCGAAATTAATTCATAAAATGTGAATTGACGAAAACTAAAGTCAAATATATTTAAAGATATTCTAATGACACTGTTGCATTTACACGTAAAATAGATTCGCCTCATTGTAAATATTTTCAATATACTTTAATATTTCTAAAACTAAGAATCCAAAACATCTTATATTTTTGTAAACAAAGAAATTAGATTCCATTTGGTCTATAGTCACTTCCTTAGGCTAATTGTGTCGGAACCAACAGTTTAAAATGGACTCTGAATTAGTACGAATATCCGCATTCGAAATGGGAGAGCTGTTGAATAGAATACCAGTGTACTAGGAATTCAGCTGCCAGTTCGGCCTAAGAAAGTGAGAAAATGATATGACCGAAATTTTGTCAAAATAAAATCTCCTTGCAACATTCTAAAAGCTCTCATATATTCATTGGTGTGCAAATTGAAAGATCCATGTGTTGAGATGATCATAAAAATTCTCCCACGGGACTATCTTCTTTAAGGCACTCAAATAAGGCACCACATTCACCACTTCAGGAAAGCAGTTCAATTATGAACCACGCATCTCCAATTCTTCAAGTTCCCCAGCCCCTTGTAGAACCACTGTTGAACAACAAGAAATGGATGTATGCCTTCTGCATGCACATCTATCATGGTGCGTGCTTAAGAGTTTTCTTCAAACTTCCTCAAATGTAACACTTGAGAACATTTCAATACACAGATTGGCTAGAGGCTGATGTGGTCAAGTAGGTGAAGGCTTCGTCCTCATTATCAAAAGTTAATGAGTTCAATTCCGGCTTAACCGAGATTCGCTGTGTTTGTTAAAGATGACTGTGATACGTTCAATAGGCCTCGGGGGGGGCAGGTCTAGTATTAGGGGGTCTTCTGCTTGGTCTCTGCTTCTATAAATGACGAAGACTCCTACCAGTTTCCTTCCACTTACTTCTAGAGCCCAATTCTGGCCCTAGGTACAGGGATTCCTTTGGAACACCACGGGTATCCCCGTAAGCGACCAGGTAGGGCCCTCGACTTTCAGGGCCAACCAGGCCGCTATCTGTAGATTTGTCAATGGGTATACTAAGAGACTAGTATATAGCGGACAAATTAAACATTTTCCAACTTGTAAAAAGCGCAAGACCAGCGAGGCTAGTCCTGATCACCTAGATTGCCTCGATTTCACCATGGAAGATTTCCATTCGATTTCCTGAGACATCTTTCCTTTTCCTCCATTTTTAAAGGATTCATGGACTCATGGATCTGGTACATCATAAATCTGGTGCCTCGATTTCACCATGGAAGAGTTTCTTGTTCCTCAATTTTTTGATTATTCATGGACTCGGCTACCCCAGATGGGATTGAAAACACAAAAACAGATACAAGGAAGCATGTTAGAGCAACAGACTAGCTTGGTTGTTTGGGTTAAATGACTCAACTTCCTAAACAGGACATGCTGTAACATAAGTTAACACAAAAAACCATTTACGAGAAGTACATTAAAACACCTTTATGGCCGTGGTCTATAGGCGGAGCCAAAGTATATTTTCCAATCAATCTTTAATATCGAATAAATCTTTGCACACCAAACAGCGCCATCTTACACTTGGCCCAGATGAGCACATTTCAGAACCCCGGCTGAATTTCCAGTTTGAAGTAATCTCAAAATCAAAAATTTACAAGCAGTAACATTTTTTTTTCCAAAATTGTGCAAGATTTCTTGTGTTACTCAGGAGCTATAAATTTTCTAGACTGATGTCGACAAACTTTGTCGCTTTATTTGTACGTTTTTTTATAAGACCGGACAGACAAATTGTAAGACATTTTACAGCATATCATGAAAAATATAAAAAAAATTAATGGTTTTCATGTGCTATAAAAATTAAGTTACAGCTGTTTCAGTTAAAAAAGTATTGTATTATACTTTCTAAGAAATAGTCAAGATTTCATTTTAAATTTATTACGAGAATATATGTTAAAACGCTTAAGAGAAAAATGTCTCATAACAATATCTAATGACGTACTTCCTTTAGATGAAATTCAATGAATTAAATTAGCCTTTTGTCTCTTTATCACTAGAAAATTTGAAGATTAAATCAGATACAAAAATATAGAAAATTCAACAACACGCAATGGACAGCCTATCCTTCGAAGGTCACGCTTCTTTTTACGCCACCGCATATTTCTTCCCAGGATAACTTTTCATGGAAAACTGTCTGCATTTATGCGTAACAAGGGAGGATAACCAGAAGACTCTCAAGCACTCACCCTGAAAGATATGGAGAACCATACCATCCATCTTTAATTGTTCGATAGCACCAACATTGCACTTTCGGCTCAGAATGTACCTCGTATAGAAAAAGATTTACTACGTTGCAGTATAAAAAACATTTTTGGTAAGTAAACTGTTGTTATATAAAAAAATGTATTTTAATCATGTTTGTTATAAATGCTAATGAGCTAGAATCAAGTGATCTTTTTCTTTATATTTCAAAACGTAACTCTTGTGTTGTTGCTGCTTATGACACTTGGCGAAACCCCGTCAAGGACTGGGCGAATAAGGTCAGAAAGAGCGTCGTCCGTTTTTGAACAGAGCACCCTCATGAGGCTCTGAGATGGCAGCACCATCTGGGTCTTGCAATTTAGAGATAGGAAGCCAGAAGACCAAAGGACTGGTTCCTAACACTCTTAGAGGTATTAATTTGTAATGGGAACAAGGAGGACATTACGACCAAGACGTATTTTACGTGCTCCTGTCACCATTAGTGAACGTGACGGATCTTCAGATAAGCCGGGATTCGAACTCTTCTATAACGAGTATATATAATGAGTATATATCTTCTGTATCTTCCTATAACGAGAACGACGTCCGAACCAACCAATTCCCCCTTGTCCACGTAACTCTTAAAAAGTAATATCTTTTAAAAATGCTTGCTATGAGAAAAAGATACAAGTATTTCTTGGGTATAAAAGTACAACTTCTCTAGTTGTTTATGGGACTACAATTTTCCAGTAAATTCGTAATTTTATATATAAAGAATAATGAAAGGAGAAAATAGATTTTCTGAAAAAAATATACGTAAAAACTTTAAATTGTTGTGTATATGTGAAAATTATAGTTACTGCTTAAAATACAATGAATATACTTTAATAAGCAAATAAATAAATAAAAAAATGAAAGATATGGATACTTCGTGAACAACATATTCGGATATATTGAATGCATATTTCTCTTTTAATTTTATGTCAAAATATCATTTCATGTGATTTCTTAAAAACTAAGACAAACATCATATTTAGTGTGAGTATAGTTGAATCTTAAATGTATGTTTTAAAATTACAAAGAAACATAAACTACATTATACATAGTAAAAATATATTAATTAGAATGTAAATAGGAATAAATATGTGTAGAAATTTTTTAATAACTTTCTTTATTTAAGATCTTATGTGAATCATTCATTAAACTTCCTTTTTTTATTCTTTAACATGTAATTGTAATCTAAAAGAATACAAGTCTATAAATAAATTACAAAGATTAAATTTTTAAATTTCCCTTTTATTTTTTCACGCAAACAATTTTATTAAAAAAAATAATAATTTTATAAAAATTTAATTAAAAGAGCAAATAAACAAAAATATCTATTTCTAGTTTCCGTAGTTGAAAGAAAATACGAAGCTTCAGTAATAATAATTTTTCTCGTTTCCACCCCCACAATAATAATGGGATCAACCTATTTGTGACTATAGTTATTCTTTTCTAATTATTAACTGCAAAAGCAATTACTTTCATCATAATTACTCACAAATCATGCAATATCTGGAAAAAACAATGATATCAAGTTCGTCTATAAATTAAATAAAAATTTAAAACATTTTTTTCTCCTTTTGTCTGTTACCCAATTCTTTTGATTTATAGATCGAAAAGTGTTTCCTCTTTCCCAGCAAGAAAGTAAGCGATGCTTTCTCATCATCGAGTCGGACTTGGAAAAAGAGCTCCGGATGGAAGGCGGTATACAATGTGAATATTGAGCAGTTTATGCAACCCTATCTACAGACACGAGATTATTTCTTAGGTCTCAATCTAATTTAAATTGAAGTTCGCTGTCTCATTGGGTTATTGATATGGTTCTTGTTATTTCTTGTGTACTAGCGAAAAACTCCTTAAAAAAATTAATAAAAAAAAACAATAAATAAATAAAAAATAAAGTGACGCGCGCGCGTGTACAAATGATCTCAACTATAACGAAAGAAACAGCCACTTAGTGGTTAAAAATCATTTGAATCGTCCTTGTTGCTTTAAACTAATCATAATATGGATGTTATGATTTATTGATTGCTTGCATAAACAATCCAATCTTAATATTGAATGTGCTTTACAAGCTGCATGAAATAAATTTATCTTTACTGAATGGTTCATAAGTATTTATATTTTAATAGCGGTATCAAGAGAGACACATCTCGAATAATATATAAAATAACCCCTCCCACTAAGATAGTGGCAAACTGCTCACTGAAGAGCTCATCCCACTGACACATTGACTTGTTTTGGATGGGTGGACAAAATTGTATATTCAACATTATGGTTGAGAATGATTATTCGTTTCACTCACAGACCAATTATAAGTAAAATAAAGTGACGTACACATGATCTCAACTGAAAGGAAAGAAACAACCATTTTACGGTGGGGGGGGGGGATTTCTATTATCACATTTTTTTCGGATTTTTGCATTTTAACACAGATATTATAAACATATATGGGATTAAAGTGTCATGTGTTAAAATTAAGGATAAAATAAAATCAATTTTGAAACCAATCAATGAATTCATAAATATAACTAATACTTTGTTATATTTAAGAAAATATAATAATAGTAAATCGCTACACACATCTTTTGAAAAGAAAACAGTATACGCACCCATCGACACATTTAATAAATCTGCCGTGTTTAACGATAAGATTCGCATGCAAACCAGATAAAATTATCGAATAATATACATCGACAAATATCTGAATCTTAGACAAGATGTGCTACACAATGCGCATGCGTTATAATTCTCCCCTTGAGCTGGCTATCGGGCTCTATCTGGAGACAGGAGTATAAATTACTTGCTTTAAGAGACAATACAGCTACTTCTGAAAGAAATTGTTTCGAAAAAGTTTGATTCAACGATCACTTTTTCAATACAAAGACTGAAATTCGCAGTTTAAATTGAATTTCGAACATCATACCCGAGGTGGTAATCCAAGCTATAAACATCAAATATTACAGCGCTAATTATTAAGCGGTCAGTTCAGCTATTAAAATACAGAACAATAGTTGCTAACGTAAATAGTCAGAAAGATTTGTTGACTGACGAGATCACTTTTTGCACAAGACAGAAAAACAACAATCATCCATGCAGAAGGTGTGAATCGAACCGAAAACTAGAGCACTAATCATTCAGATGAAGGTCGGTTTATTATCTAATTCGAAAAAAAGAAAAACAGACGTAAAAGATGTGACAATAGATTATCCCACTAAATATATCAAAGTGAAAAAATGACAAAAAAATAAATATATATGTATAAATTATTTCCTTAATCATATTTTAAATATGATTAAGGAAAAAATTTATGTATTTCTTTGAAGAGAAAGACTGAGAACAAAGGAAAGAATAAAATTTCATTATTTTTATTCCAGGATTGGTAATTTTAAATATCAATACATCACTTGACAAACGAATTTACGGAATTGAAGTTAGTTTCGAATTTTAATATCAAAGCTGTATATAATATAATAATTGTACATTTACAATACAAACTTATATATTACCAATACCAAAATCATATATTAGGTTGTGGAAAAAGAAATCCATTACTTTTGCGTGAATTTTATGTAACTTCATTCGGATTCGCTTTGTAAAATTTGACACTATTTTATCTTAGTTTCTCAACTTTTCATTTTACAAATTGAATCGATTTTAATAATGGAGCTTTCAAACAACGAAATGAATCAATGCGCACATTAAGCGCAATAGAGAAACGCAAGAAGAAATTAAAACGTTTCGAAATAAATCTCAGTGGATATGTTGTTCAAAATATCCACTGAAATAATATGCGTACAGTTGCAATGTATCTGATTTTATTGTTGTTTCTGATGATACTTGGCAACGCAAGGCCCGCCCGTCAGAGACTAGGGGATTGAAGTCAGAAAAAAAGTTGGGAATAAAAGAAATCCCTTTCGAAACCATGCCTTTATCGTGAGCCTTTGAAAGAACGCCAGAGGGCTGATAAAAATTCGAAATCAAATTATAGCAATGGAACTAATTATTGTAATACATTACGTATGCCGAATGCGGTCGCATCACGCTAATGACGCGCGGCATCTAAAGCCAATAAGAAAAAGTTATACAGATTGAGGAGAAGCATTCTTCCTTTTTAATCGGCATGAAAACTGAAGCTGCGAATGGAGATCTTTTTCGGCTCTAAGGTAATGATTTTGTCGGACGCATCCTTCCTGGTTTCGTTGACCTTGGACACGTGATGTAGATATTTAGCGTACGGGTATCAAGATTTCATAACAAAGTAATGATAATCAGAAGGAAAAAAGAATAATTCACACCCCAGTTTTTTTTTTTTTATATATATATACCATAAAATGGTTGTTTCTTTCTTTACAAATGAAATCATGTGTACGTCACTTTATTTTACTTATGATTGGTCTGCAAGTTAACCACATAATCATTTTCACCCATAATGTTGAATATACAATTTTCTCCACCTATCCAAAAAAAAGTCAATGTGTGAGTGGGTTGAGCTCTTCAGTGAGCAGTTGGAAAGAAAATGTTGGCCAATATCTTAGTGGGATGGATTATTTTATATATCATTGGAGATGTGTCTCTCTTGATACCGCTATCAAAAAATAAATACTAATGAATCATTCAGTAAAGATAAATTTATTTCATGTAGCATGTGAAGCACATTCAATATTAATATTTGATTGCTTATTCAAGCAATCCATAAATCATAACATCCACTTTATGGTTAGTTTACATCGGCAAGGACTTTTTTTTCCTCCAGGTGTAGACCTGCAGTCTCTAACTGCGAAATTCAGTGCAGAAAGTAAGGAACTTGCATTATTTTTCAACAATGGTGAAAACAAGCGACTTGATATTCTCTTATTTTATAATAATATATTTATTTTTACAAATGAAGAGAGCTTTAATTTTGTACTCCATGATTCCTTTCTGCACATGAGGAAGTTGAAGATTGTTTCTCAATCACAGAACCCGTGGTGGGATTTGAAGTCCTAACTTTGTAGTTAACCTGAATTTATAGTTGAATAATTAAACACTCTACTGTCGCTTTTGCACACAAGAGCTCATTGGACTCCTACCTAAAGCTTAACATCTGTACTGAAAAACGCCCAAGATTGGATTCGATCCAGTAAACTGTTGAATTACTTGCCAGAATACAAACCATTCTGCTGCCAACTCGGTTTCCAGTTACGCAAACTAGGTCATTTTCACCTACATATCTTAGAAATTTGAATGAATCCTTTCATATAATCCAAATTTTAATGAGATAATTTTTGCTCTTGTATTATTTTAAACAGCACTCGGGTTATGTTTCAATTAGTTTTTGTACTAATAAACCACATTTTTTATACTGCAATGTCGACTATACGACTATTGTTTGAAATTAAGTATCTATTTTCTAAAATTTCCATAATTTTAATTTTAAGGAATGGGTTAGTCACGTTTTGAATAAGATGTCTATGTAAAGCTCTAGTAAACTTAATAAATCTTCGCACACACGGTAGTATGTAGAAGGTACAAAGATTTTTAATATGTATTTCTTTGCAATCTCTTGTTTCTATAGATGTATTTTACTCCCCCAAAAAATACGTCTCATACTGCTTCATTGTACTTGGTACAATATCATACAGTCTGTTCAGAAAAAGATACTCTAACAGTACAAGGAAAACAATAAGGTTTATAAAAAGAACCTGAACTTGAACCATGAGGAATCAATAAGGTTTATAAAAATATATCAGGGGAAAAAAGGATTGTTGGAAAACAAAGTATTGAAGAGAATTGTTGCTTAAAAATCCTCTAAATTCACTATTTTTCAGCTTTTGTATTACATAGAACGCCTGACAATCAAAAACTTTTTAACTGCCACAGGCAACATTTACAGCCTTTCACAGGCAATTCAAAAGAGGTTCCCTAGGCAGATGTACCCACAGAACTTCTTTCTTCCACAATGGCCTGCAGCGAACTTCAAAGATCGAGCAGTTAGAAAGGTCATTTTTTTAAAAATTTGCTCTCCCACCCTTCAACAACAAGAATTCATTGAAAGACATGTTCCAAAAAAGAGTTTTAGTTTACATATTTTGCTCTCAAATTTTAAGAAGACTTGTTATATTTGCAAATGATTCTGATAAAATAACATTTTACAAACTGATAAAAAACAATTTTTTTATATAAATAAACCACTGGCAATTTAGATAATCAGCCTAAATACTTACAATCTATTAGTTAAATACTTTTTACCATATTTCAGGGCTTAGCATGATTTCGTATTCATAGAATGGTTTGTTCTTCACTGGCACAGGTAAGATTCAGGTGGGAAAAAACGAAATTATTTTTCGAACACAATATAAAGTAATTATTATTCTAACGCAAAATGACAAAATGATTGTTTTGTGTGGTAAACATAAATTTTAAGTATTCTAAGTATTATTAGAATATATTTTATATTGATAAATATTTTTTTAAAACACACAAGAAATCATGTAGCTGAATTTAAAACAAAGTATTTTTTCTAAGAAAAATGAGGCTAAAAATTTCAAGGGAGATATTTTTTTATTAGAATAAATACGAATATTTTATTATTTAAATTATTAGAGCCATGAATAACTGAAATTAATTTTATTAATATTTTCCAGAATATTATTTCAAATATTCAGATCTGCAGATATTAATGCGGCATATTAAATTTCCGTATGTGAAGCAGAAAATAACTCCTCTCAAGCTCTATTTTTATAAATTTTATTAAAAACTTAACAAAAAGTACATTATATATAAACGTGACTTGCCAATTCATAAATATTAAGTTTTATACTTGAAGAAAAATTATTATGAATGTTAAAAAAAATTATTTAATTTTATGAACACGAATTATAAATTTTGTTCCAAGTGACATATTTTCACACATTGCTCATATTTACAAAGTAATTTTCAAGGTGCGCAGATGCATTTTATGATTTCCAATGTACATTCTTATTTAAACTTTTAGACTCATGATATGGACTGCCCAATTTTTTTTACTACAATGAGCTATTAATAAGATAATATTAGGTTGGGGAAAGAGAAATCTATTATTTTCACGTGAAACTTTTTTTGGATTCGCTTTGTAAAAAGGTTTAAAACAGCTTTCATGTAGATTTTTAGGTCTTGCGCGTTACGACTGCTGACATGCGGTTAACTTCGATCATTTTTGATATTTTATAGACATTTTCGACGATGCTGTATCCACATGCGAGGTGCATCTCTAACATCAAAAATACCCGAACGGAATCGACGAAACCAAAATTGTGCGTAACTGGTTGTTACAGTCTTACATAGGACGAGAAACACCTTTCACAATTTTAGCCACCCGGCTATCTTTTTCGCCGTTACAAGAGAAAAACGAAAATGTATCGAATTTTCTGTTCGTTGTCTTCCATTTTTAAAACCTTGTACTCGTAACTGAATTCATCAAACAACAAAAAACCGCAAGAGGATATTTTAGTGTCAAATGTCACCTTTCCAACGAGCATAAATCTGAAATTGTTTGATAGATACCTCACGAGATATCGATCACTACAGACGACTACCGAAAAAAATAATGGATTACTTTTTCCCCAACCTAATATTAAAACAAACTAAATAGCATTTCAAGGTAATGATTTATGTATTTATTTGCATTCAAACATGCTTTTGTTATGAATAAATATTGGAAGGAAACGTTGTATGTAAAGCACACGTAACTTCACAACTACTTTCTTCAAACGTATTGCACGAAAAGAGTTGTCACTTACAGTGCGTGAAATGAAAAGACTTAAAATATTAAACCATGACAGTGTTTGACTGTTTTTAGGATTTCTCAATGCGTCAAATTATATATTTTATATATATATATAAACAGGCACATAATATATACATATATGAACACGCACATATATACATATATAAGCATCCATATATATATAAACATACATATACATATAGATACATAAACATACATATATAAACATATATATACATATCGTTCGAAAAAATATTTCGTTTTATATAAAAAATAGAAGAACTTGTGCTTAAACGTTACTTAAAAACATTTTTTGCATTCGGAAATTTCCTTCTTTTATACCTACAATGTAGCACAAAATATTTGCAATTAAAACACTTTTATTCCAAATTTAGCCATTCTCAAAACAAATTCGTGTTTCTTTGTGGTATGTTCAGGTTGTAATGCGAACCACATAAGCTAGTGATTTGATAATGTTCTGCCGAATGAGCGTAGATATAAAATAATCCATTGATTTTGTACGAAAATTAGAGAAACACTACTTACTTGTTGGGAATCATAGCTTCTACAAGTAGATGATGGCATAGCTTCTCCAAAATTTGTTGAGTTTATGTTACAAACGCAGTTTTAATAAAATATTCTAATTCAAAATGCAAGAAAAGTGAAGCACTACAGTGTTTGTTCTGAATATTCCTTTTCAAGGTTTTTGTGGCAAACTTTGATTCTTGCTGCTGACAGAAAGACTAGAAAAATTCGTCAAAAGCAACCGCTAATGCGTAACACGAGCGCGAAAGGAACGGTACTGGATACGGCAGCGTATGTCGGCACTTATATCAATTCGTTCCAAGCACTTCGATTGTTACGGTCATAAATTTCGCTTAGGAGCTGTCAGAATCACAACACAGAGGCGGTTCCACTGGGGTGCCTCCTTTGGACGATTGAATAAGTTGTCTTATCGTCACCTTCTAACGCGTTCTGTGGAAAAAGTGATGTTTAGAGAAACATCTGGCAACGGAACAGTGCAAACGACTTTAGAAGCTGATGTTTTTTGGCTTGTGTATCTCTCTGCAGTCAGCTTTTTGCCAGCGGGAAATAATACAGTAAGAACATATATTTTTAAAACGGATTCTGGATCATCAGTTTTCATGTCCAATGTAGGAATCAAACTCAAGACCGTTAAAGAGAGCTTGTTTAAAAGTAAGAGCCTTAAGTCTTAAAGTATAAGTCAGGGGTGGCCAAGGTATCAACCGCGGTCGACTGGTAGACCGCGAAGACATTTTAGGTAGTCCGCGTGACCATCCTGATAATGACCTCGGATATTAACAATTTAATTTATGACTTATGACATAGAATCAATAAATTATATAAAATAAAAATTTACTACAGAGTCTACGCTTTAAAACCCAAAACAAACTGTGCAAAGATTTACGATTTAAAGATTTATAATTAAAGGTTTACGATTTAAAACCTAAAACGGACATGATGACGCGATTAAAACATTTAAAAAAACTATAGAAAGATATGCATCTCAATTAAGAAAACATGAATTCAGAAACTTCAAAAACAGGGAAGAGTGCATCCATAATCCAAACCGAGACAATTAGGTTGAATAAAATACTCAATTTTATGATATTTCCATTTAATGAAAATGTCAACATTGATGGAGTATCTGAAAAAATAGGACATTTAATAGATATCACATCAGTCACGGTCGAGGAAGAAATTATTAAATTAAGATGCGATATATTTCTTAAATCCAGAGCATATTTAGCGATAATGATTTTTGGAAATTAATTTCTGAGGAAACGTTTTCAAATATTTACAAATTGACTTGTATTTAAAACCATACTTCGGATAGAGGCATCTTTGCGAATATGCTTTTCAACCACGAACAAAAACAAAGATTGGTCGCATTTAACCGATGAACATTTAATTTCGTGTTTTTGCATTGCAATAAGCTCGTTCCAGCCACAACATGATAAACTTGTAGCAGATATACAGTGCCAAATTTCAACTAAACGAAGTGAATCGGATGGTCAGTTTTTGATATACGAATACTTTGATTATTTTCGTCAGTAAATTTTTATTTTGTAAATATTAATATTAAGTTTTTTTTAGAAAAAATACATAATTAGCCATATTTTCTTGTTATCGAAAATAAATATGTACGTTAATTTAGCTCTGCCATTGGTAGACCGCCTTCGATTTCTTAAACGTGGAGTAGACCGCGGGCCCCAAAAGTTTGGCCACCCCTGGCCTAAATTAATGTATAAAAAAGTGAGAGAGTGTATTTGAATGAAACCAAATAAAAATTTTTCATACTGTTAGTACATATGCACCTTTCAAGTCAATAGGAAAATAATTCATTAACTGTTCAACTGAAGATCAGAATCAGCGTTCAGCTTGGCTTTATTACTAATGCATATCATTGATTAATGATCCATCAATAATCAATTTATTAACATGAATTAGGAATAATCCGTTTTTAGTACAAAAGTCGTGAATTCATTAAACAAATATTTTTTAATATCGATCAAGTCTGAGTGAACTGCTGAATGGTATCCAGAGAAAGATGTATTCAAATTGAATCTAAACAGATATTGAAAAACAACTTGAATTAGGAAGTTAGAATTAAAACCTTGGCTTCAAATGAAAGCTCCTCAAAAATTGTCATAAAGTGAATTTCAGATTTCATAGAAGCGAAGTTATTAAAAAATGTTAATTAAGTTTTATGATGTCAAAACACGCGCCTTGTTTTCAAAAAACAATTTCTACTGTTTACGAGTTTTAATTCCTTTGAGCAATCGATATTTCAATAATTATTGTTAAAGTGAGAAACGCAGGTTTAGAAAATATATCTCAGTTTTGTTATTTTATCTATGTGAAAATTTCTTTTTTAAAAATGTTTTTAACTTTCGCTTTCGTAAATTTCAATGAATATGATCGTAACACTGAACCAAAGAATACAGCTATTACTTATTTATTGCTGTTTATTAAACTTCAGTTAGATTCTAAACACGAGATTTTTAAAACTAAGAAAAATATTTCATGATGCTGGTGCAAAAAAATGAACAAAATGGCTTATACTGGGAATAATCACATAATAAAATCAACTTTTGCTTATTTTAATTTCAATAATTTTTTTCTTTAATAGTATGAAATACTAATATTTCGAATGCGCACAGTGCACTAAAAAATATTCTTTTTCCGATAGAGGGCATTTATATATATATATATATATATATATATATATATATATATATATATATATATATATATATACAAAACTAGTTATTATAAAATGTAAATGCCTAAACTTTAAATATTTAGGTAAAATAAATTTGTATAAAGAATGGAGTTTAGAAATACATATAATTGTGTATAGAAATAAGAAAATGTTTCACTTGAGTAGAGTATAACACAATAAGTTTGGTTTGACTTGATTGTCATTACACCTTAATTTTTGCTGACGAGAGCTAATCAAATCAAGACCTACAGCTTAATGAGAGTTTCAAATAACATATATTCCCTAGTGATTCGAACCCATGAACTGTTGAACCGAAGGCAAGTGAGCGAATCATTCGGTTGCCAGTAAGGTAAGTCAAATTTGAATTTAAAACAATCATTTAGTCTTTCGGCAATTATGACATAGAACACATCAAATTTTTTATTTTAAATTTCCCATTTCTTTATAAGTATAAACAATTAAAAGTATATAATATGGAAATATTTCTCTAGGACTTTGCTGATTGCTTAACAGAATACATATTCGGAATTATAAATTGGACAGTTGTCTCTTTATGACAAATAGATTCACACTCGAAAAATAAAAGGAAAACATCACTTAAAACACATTTGCAAATATTACAGGACTCGTCGAACTATATTAAAAGCCTCCGCAAAGCAATTTTGTCGGTAAAAATAAAAGAAAACTTCATGCCGGTGCTTTACCATCTTCACACCCTTCCTCCATTGTTCAGAAAAACCATTAAGTTTTGACTTTACAGGTGCAAGTTGGCGAAGTCTGCTTGGACATAAAGACATCAGGTAAGAGAGACGCCATCTTGGCGGCAAAATTAAACAAGCTTTCAGCGGGTACAATGAAAGATAAAAATAAATCGGTATTTCTTCAACACCAAACTGCTGTAAAAAGAAAACTTTTAACAAAATGGCCATAAATGTAACAAGATGCCCATCCTAGTAGTCGGTCGGAGAACGAAATGAATGCTTACTTTTAAAACCTATTTGAATGAAGGTAGTCTCTAATTTGGCACTGTGTGGGGCATTTTAATGTTTTTTGTCTACTTGGAGAGAAAAAACGAAAATGGATGTCAATGTTTATTACCGCCGAACCATCAAATTTTATGAATGCTAATTCAATTGTGGGTACTTACGTATTAACGCCACCGGAGCGAATTTCGCGCCAAAACTTAAGTAGAAGTAGAACATATCTATAGTTAGAAAAGTTCTTTTAGTAATAAGAAAAAAGTTTACTTCTAATTATTAAAAGAAATTTTCTCGGATTATAAAGAACTTTCTTTGAAATTCAATCGGCTTAAAAAGCTGCGGTGGCGTTAATATGTAAGTATCCAGTTGTATTAAATCGGAATTCCGCTAATTGCATTAAGCACTAGCTACGCAATAAAAGAAACTTTTGAATAACCTTAAACGTATGCTGTCATAATAAATTGATTTTAAAGAAATATATAAAAACTTGATTCCACTGAAATCCACCCTTTACCTATTGACATCTAAAACTAATAAAATAAATAAAAAATAAGATAAAAAAAATCCAATCATCTTAAGTATATACTTTATTGATGATTCGAAAAACATTAAAATAATATGATTCCAAAAAGATTCACCTTTGACTTATAGCTATACAAAACTAATCATCATAGATTTTAAATATTCTAGAGTTTGAAATTT
The DNA here is from genome assembly GCA_026290005.1 of Latrodectus geometricus. Lineage (NCBI taxonomy): Eukaryota > Metazoa > Arthropoda > Arachnida > Araneae > Theridiidae > Latrodectus > Latrodectus geometricus. Next base: position 360,881 of record JAPDSC010034197.1, on the reverse strand, counting down.
ACAAAGAAAAGGATTTTATAATTATTATCCTAAATTACGCTACATCTATGCAAAACTAATCATCATAAATTTTAAATATTCTACAGCTTAAAATTTACATTTAAAAGGACTTTATGATATAAACCTAAGCTCCGCTACTGCTATACAAAACTAATCATCATAAATTTAAATATTCTAGAGTTTAAAATTTACAGAAAGAAAAGGATTTCATAACTCTAATCCTAAGTTCCGCATATAAGTACGTTAGGATGTGTTGACTGCGGGATGAAGTAGGTAAAATTTTCCTCTTCAAATTTGAGCGCAGAACAGTCATAGTTTAGATGTCATTAAAAAAAAACCGGTGTTCTTAACTTAATTTACTGCATAGGTCATCAAAGAATCGCATTTGAAATCAAATAATTGAATTTTCTCCAACAATGGACTTTGAGAATTTCCATGAGTATATCTATGTATAAATGGCATTTATACTTAAAAAAATAGCTGTCAGAAAACGTATATGAATTACTCTTCAAAAACCTATCTCCCTCGGTGGAGATAAAAAACAATCCTTTCTTTTTCTTGTCATTAGCAGTTCATCGACAGCAGCGCGGGACCTCCCCCGTAATACCACACAAGATAACAATAACAATGGGTGTTTATAAATAATAATACGAACAGTTTTAAAGTGTTGCAATGGAATCATTAAAGTTTCCCGCCATTAGGCGAGATCTTTTTGCTGGAACGCGCGAAAACCATCATTTAAGTCAAGAGTGTCAATGTTTTGGAAATTCTCGAATCCCATTTATTCTCAGATCTTTTATCGCGCAGTTCAAATATTTTGAACTGTTATCGTCTCTTTCATCTAATAGAGGGTGTAGAACAGCTTTTAACGCTCCTATTATTTCTTTTTCCGTGCTGAACAGGAGAAAAAATTGCTTTTGAATAATGCTGAGATTTTTCTCACTTCGTGGGCAAAGGGGGAAAAAAAAAAGTCAAAATACATTCCTATAAATATGAGTAGCTAGATTTAAGGATCTTTATTTCTTGGATATTTTTCATAAGAATAGGTAAAATGTTGCTTTACATTTATAAAATAATAACTTACGCTGCGATGGCCTGGGTTATAAAGGTGTCGCTCTCGCAAACCAGAGGTATCGGGTTCAATACCCGAGCATGCCGAAGATCATTTGTAAAAAGGTGTTGAAATCATTAAATAAATTGTAATTGCAATCTCCTCCAAATGAAATCAATTGATGGCAGGCTGTGCGGGTTTTGTGCGGCCTTGGTCCCTGCTTCTAAAATGCATGGTTCTGTTCGTTTTGGTTTATTTGTCTCTCAACGTTTTTTATTTATTGTTTTTTTTTTTGTACAAAAGGGTTAATCACACAGGGGCCTATAGTTTAAAGAGGATTCCAAACCACCGCAAACAATTAAATAAACATTAAAATACATGTTATTTTCATTTAATTCGACAAAATCAATTTTCTTATTATTTTCCTACAAAAGTTAAGAATATTCATATAGTTCCTTTATTTAAGATACATTAAAACTATCTCTAAGAATTTTTTTTTATTTGAATTTAAAAATATATTGCAAACATATATTGAAAAGAAAGATAGTATATTTTAATGAAATTATTCGTATTTTAATAATTTCAGTTTAATACATATATTTTTTTTTACTTAATAATGCATTTATATTTTATTGTTGCTTAACGTTTATAAAAGCTACTCAAATCAATACGTTTTACGAAAAACATCGTTAAATTTTAATACGAAATCACTATACGAAGTAAAATCTTCGAAATTGCATCAAAATATTTTGTTTTCATTTACAGAGAATTCTCAAAAAATGAGACTTTTTAATTATGACATGCGTAGAAAGCTTATCGTTCCTGCCAAATATCGAACAAATCGAATGTTCAGAATACTATAAGATTCCCTTTAACAGCTAATAAGTATAAATAGAAATCTATAAGATTATTGCAGTTTTGTAAACTATATATTTAAGTGAAACAAAAATTAAAAAAAAAATTTTTTTTCCAACATCACTCTTATACAGATGAATCAAAACAAGTTTTCTATTATTAACCGCATTCTTGAAAATTAGAGCTCTCTGTGTCTTCTTCCTCGGTCAAAGAATTTAGCCTTGGGGTTAAATGGGCAATTTGTAAAGACGTAAGAGACTGCATTTTTTTTTTTTATTTATTTATTTAGCTAAATGAATGCGACTCATCGGAAACCATAAAATAACGTTGTCATCTTTTTTATTTTTTTAAACGAGGGGGGAAAAATAGCTTTTGGATTTGATACATAATTAAACATTTTTCTATTTAAATACCTCAAGGTATTTTTATGATTGTTTTTCTTCTGCAGTGTGTATTTTGTTTTAATCTTGTCTTCCTTGTGGATTTCTGCTTAAATTATAATTTTGTAACGTCCTTATAACAATGGAAAAAAACTATTTATTTTTTATATTTCAAATAATAAATAAGCAGCTATTCCAGATATTTGCTTCCACCAAAAACAATAACTTTTGAAAGGGAAAATTTTAATAAAATATATCAGCAGAACTTCATTCCCCGTGGAATAAATTTGCAAATAATATTTTTTAAAATAAAAACTCAATTTTAGCTTAGATTAAAGTTTTTGTTTTAATCTATATTTAAAATAATAGCAATAAATTCTTAAAAACTACATATATTCATACATATTAAATACATGCATATATAAAATCTTAATTTGTAAAAATATTTGTTTAAGGTAGCAGAAGGGTAATTGTTTTAGTGTCTTTACGATTAAGGACAGCGGCGAAGAGGTTCAACAGCTCGTGGGATTGAAACGAATTCTGGATGTTTGCAGTGATCTACTTTAAAGTCTAGGTTCTGTTTTAGGTAGCACAATGATAGTTGAGCCACCAACAAAACAAACCTTACGATTAAATCCAGAGTCCTTTACTTTGTTACTCACATTTTGCATACCACCATTTATTATTATATATTTGGTAAAAAGAATTTTCAACTATTACAAACATTCCCACGAGGTGGGAATGGACTCTGAAATTGTTGAACTAAAAGGACCCCCTCAGCTTTGACAAGAGATCTAGATTAAAAAAATTTTGGTCAAATTATAACTAAATCAAAAACATTTTTCTTTCATTTATTTTTGAGTCCTTAAATTTTGTGTTCTCGTAGCACCGTGGTTCGAGCAGCAAGCACTAGAAGAGAACACGCCTATTCTTGAGCTAAAAAAAAAAGCAGCTCGCAGTTTTGATCATTTGTAACTCTCAAGAACATAAATGGGCAGAAGCTACTGACCCATTGTACTATTCGCAGCAAATTCATGATACACTTCATGGCTTTGGTTGTCGCTTTAAAACCGCCACTTTTATCTCTCGAGGCACTACAATTGGACGTGAATTCAGAACTACAGAGATTAATATCCAAAATGTTCTCCCCCCCCCTGCTCAACGGTCATCTTTTCACATTAGAGCTAACTAGAACGGGATCTATGGATGCACAAGTTGGGTTCAAAATAATAAACTATGGAACCAAATAATGAACTATGGTTCACTAACCGTTAGGCTGCATTTTATATAACTCATATATCAATTTCCTAAATGAACACTCTCAATTTTTAAACGAAGCGATCTTCCGGGATTACTATGGCAAGATAATGCTCTTCAGAACGAAAAGTCCCAGGTTCGATCAAAGCCGCTGTTGAATAACCGAAGACAGTTTTCTGTCTTCTTCATATATGTCGGTCGAGGTAGGAGCTTGAGAGTTTTCCAGTTTCTTCTTTTGCGACATTTGATTAGTTCGTTTGTCTCTCTCTACGGTCATTTTTTGGTTATTAGGACTCATTAGACCGGGACCTGCAATATGAAGTGGATTCCGAGCCACTGCAAAACATCCAAGACCTGACTCGGATTCGAAGCCACGAACTGTTTAACTGAAAGCCAGAACAACAGTCATCTTCCAACCGAGCTTTTGGAACAAGTGAATATAGTTTTCTCTGTCTAAAACGAAGGCAATTACGATGTGGAATACCGTACAATATAGACTTTAGGCAGAGAATAACAAGATATCAAAATATCTTATTTGCATAATGGGGTGGAAATTTTCATCGTAACATTGATTGCCCAAAAATTATATAAAAGAACAAGTTCACTTTAAGTTGATCGTGTTTGGGTACCTTTTTAATGTCCATTGCATAAAAAGAAACATAGCTGTCAAAAATAAACAAGTGTCACTATCAGTGAAACGAGCTTTAAGTTGTCTCATTCCGCTGTTTGCTGTAGTTGCAATAAACGAATGATTTCGTTTTTAATTTTGTTTTATTATAATTCGTTTCTTTTTTAATTTTGTTTTATTTTCAATTTCTATGGCTGAAAAGTGAAAATGTGAGTGGTAGAAAGGTTTGTAACACGTGTTTCTGTAATTTTTAATGCAATTTTGGAAAAAGTTTGCGTTTAACTTTTTTTATTTTAAATAATAACATTGAAGGATGGTGGATATTTCCATTATATTGTTTTTTGCTAAATTTATGCTATAAATATATACTAAGATTTTTTTTTTTTTTTTAACTCCTTTCCTTTAATTTGGAACATGAATTATATCACCTTGATTTATTTCACCAATAAAGAAAAAATCGTGCAAAGAAGGGTTAAATCGTTCTAAGTCAATGGATTTTAATGTTTGAAACTATGAGAAAATCATATCTGAAATTTAAATCCTAAAAGTTATGAGATTCTGACATTTTATAAACCAATCAACTTAAGAAAAATTACCTTGATCATCCAATTTGAAAATAAAAAAATAGATTATAATAAGTCTCTAATTCAACTTATCAAATAAAGAAATATTTCGTCCATTATCCATACTCAGAATTGAAGTAATTTGGCTCTTATCTAAAGATTAAATTCTTGCATAAAGTAACACACAAAGTATCAAAGCGAAACGGTATCGATTGGCTATTTTAAAAAAAATTGCTATCAGTTCTACAAATTCCAGCTAACAAATCAAACTGTTAAATTTTTAAAGTTAAAAAAAATAGAGATTATTGCACCTAATAACTACAAACTGCTTTTAATGCTAATTTGGGACACATGGTGAAAACTAATATAAGTTATTTAAAAAGAATAAATGTTTTCTTACTTTTGTTCTATTTAGTTTTAATAGTAAAAACTTCTTCAATTTGTAAGTTGTTTGAAATAGTTAACTTTCAAAAAAATTATTTCTTTAACATCTTCATGGTACAATAAAAATATTAATAGAACGAAATTACGATTGCTTGTGTTAGATTGAAAATATAATTTAATAATGCAACTTTAATATTCCTCTATGCGAAGTTGTTGCTTTACTATAATACTTAAAAAACAATACAAATATTTTTTTGCGCCCAAATTAAAGATAATTTTGTATGAATTAATGATTTACCGAAACTCATAATGATACATTCAATTAATGGCATAAATGTTGAGAATTAGAAATTTTTAAACTAAATCATTTACAATTAATCCATTCAAACCTAGATATTTTTCTTAAATATAAACTTTATTTTTTATATATAAGAACAAATTAAAATTTAAAAAAAAATATCTTGGAGTGAATGGTAAGAACAAATATGTTTTCACATATTTAAAATTAATCTAATTCTCAATATACATAATTTTTCGTAAATCTAAATTTTATAGAAACTTGAAATTGTATAAATTTTAAAAAAGCACCTTCTCTGTTAACACGCGCATTTAACATTTCAATAAGCTTTAAAAATTCTGACTTTTTAAAAACTTAAAAATAGTCAAATGTTACATTTGAAATATGCAATTAAATATTTAAATAAAATAATTTTTCCTCATTCCAACTCAAATATTGATATTTAAATGCTCTAAAGATATTCGATTTAAAAATCAGTACTTTTGTAAAAAATTTCTGTGATTCGAAATATTAGTTTTAGAGGATTTAGAGAGAAAATCAGGAGGAATAGTGTTATTCATTTTAGGTATTTACTTATAAAAATAACTCAAGAAGAGGATATTGATAACATACAAATACATAACATAAATAGTAATGCTAATAACACTAAAAATTCAATCATAAATGATGCAATATACTATGCATAGATATTAAATTAAAAATAAGTATTTATAATAAATTCAGAATTACCATGCCAAATGTGTCCATAAATCTCTCTGAAATTTTAAAAACACAAACAAATAGCAAATCTACAATTCAACAAGTGTTGCCATCCTACCACAAATTAACACAAACAAATATCAACATGAACGTTGTACAAATTTACTTTAAAATATATTTCTCTTACACATATAGACTTTAAACACGATTTTCAGTCGTAATATATTTGAAGGAAAATGTTAAAACATTTAACCATAAACAAAGTTATTTTAATGCTATAAAGTTAAGAAAACACTTTTTCGAAAATATGAAATTATCAGTTTTAATTTAAATAGTACGATTCATTACAGTAATGTAAAAGCTTCTTAAATTAAATTTTTACATCGCATCGTTTATTTCAACGTGTTTCAATCTTATTGTAAAAGATGTAAATAAAAGTGTTTATTTACAGGTAAAAGAAATAACTGTTGCATCGATTTGTTGTTGTTTGGAACAACAGTTATTGTTTTATTAAATTATTTCAAACTAAATTTATTTTTTTCACAATATAATTTTTTAATAGCTTAACAGTTTTTAAAAGTAGTTATTTGAAAGAAACATAAGCTAAAAATTATTTGTTGTATAGATAAGATAAATTAGAAAAGTTAAAATTGTAGATGAAATATAAAATTACAAGAAAGAAAAATTATTCAATAATAATAATCGAGACTTACCATGCTGTTGTTCATTATATGCTCATGAGACACTGAATAGAAGAGAAAACGTGTAAAAATCCTTCCTTCCGGGGTAAAAAAGTTCTCACTACACAACTGAAGCGACGTCGGATCGCGCGCTAAAGAAAGAATTGTTCCAGGTGGGTCAGTGAAAGATCGCCACCAGGGGTCACTCGCACCACCTCGCAGGATTCGGGGAAACTCCTTCACTCCCCTTTTCTCCTTTTTCTGGAATTCGGAGAACTCTATTGTATCACGGATATTCCGAGTCGTGACAGCAGACGGAAAAAATCAACACAATTTTCCAATCAATCAATCACAATTTTTTCTCGGGTGTTTCATCAAATAATTCACTTAGAAATTAATCTTTTAGCGGCGTTGTACGCAGTAACTTCTATAGTTTATTTTGGTTAAATTAAGTAAAAATGCAACATATTGCATGTTTCGGTGAATTGATGGAAACTTTTTCTTTTTGAGATTTTATTTTAATCAATATGCGCGTGGGTGCCAAATTCTGATGCCTTCTTTTTTAATAAACTAAACCGAATAATTTTTTATTGCAAAAGTAATAAAAGAACGCGTAGATTTCCGAGGAGCATTCGAAGTATGAGTTCCAGAGTAAATAGCCCAGCAGAGGTAATGACAGTCGCTTTGGATGAAGAGCTCGAGAACGAGTTCTGCTGTTGGAGACAGTGATCAGCAGGAGGGATGATAAAACTCGGTATAAAATAATCGGCAATTTTCCTCGGCAGGATTAGAGAAGAGTTTATTTCCGCACGCCGACTTTGGAGTCAATTTCTCGAATGAGTAACTTCTAACTATGCAAGGCGAGTGGTTTCTCAGCTCACGTGCTCAGATGAACGAGTGTTTATATTGTTATTTTCTTTTTGGGAGAAATAAATCCTACCGATTATTTGTTTTGCTTACAGGCATTCTGTCACATCTTTTTACGATAATCCAAAAGAGGAACTAACTGCTGAGAAATATGAGGAGGATGGAACCTGTGACAGATGTCGTTGAGTACACTGTCCCTGCAAACAGTCTGGAAATGATGAGTATCTCTTCTCACGAGTATCTCTTCGCGCCGGTCGGGATGATTAGAAACAAATTAAAAGTCCATCATCCATAACCAGTTCTCTCCGTAAGTCTGCTTTCATCCGTCTATTGTCATCGTAACCCGCTCAGATGGTTTTGTCCAGTGAAAAAATGAGCGCAGATGCGTCGGAATTTCTTCCCAAGTGCACCTGAGCCAATCGCCTGCTTCCAAGGAACCCGGTGTTACCCTTCCGGGCTTCCAGCGTCGGACTTCTTTTTTGATCTTGGGGATCTCTCTTCGTTGACGCACATTCTTCTGCCGATGCTGTTAGTTTATTTGCATAGCTCTTCGAGGAACATTGAAAGAGTTTTTTCAAACTATTCCTATCCACTAAGGTTTGTTTTCCGAATTCCAGAATTTATTTAAAATTTCCAAGCAAAGACTGTAGGCATATATATATATATTTATATTTATATATATTTATATGTATATATAATTATTTATATTTATTAATATATTATCGATAATTTTTTATATTTTATAGACATTCACGACGATGCTGTATGCTTCTTTACGAGGTGCATCTTTAACATCAAAAATCCCCGAACGGAATCGATGAAACCAAAATTGTATGTAACTGGTTGTTACAGTCTTATATAGGACGATAAACACGTTTCACAATTTTAGTCACCTGGCTAGCATTTTTGCCATTATAAAAGAAAAACTAAAATGCATCGAATTTTCTGTTTGTTGTCTTCTATTTTTAAAACCTTGTATTCGTAACTGAATTCATCAAACAAAAAACCACAAGAGGATATTTTAGTGTCAAATGTCACCTTTCCAACGAGCATAAATCTAACATTGTTTGATAAATACCTCACGAGATATCGATCACTGCAGACGTCTACCGAAAAAATAATGGATAACTTTTTCCCCAACCTAATGCAAACACTCAAGGGGGAATGGAACTCATGAACTATTGAATTGAAAACTAGAGTGCTTAAGAAAATATAAAGCTTGCATTAGGGAAGTTGCATATGGTAATACGAGTCTTGTCATGAATCTTGTCAAGCTACAAGAATTTATCATGCAAAACAAGATAGCAGATATTGTTATATAAGTTAAATTAAAAAAATTTTATCTTATGTATTCAGTTATAAATTAAAATTGAAACACAAAGATATAGTAAAACTACAGAGGGTATTAACACATTTTTAGAACGATTTCGGAGCCGTTTAATTAATGTTTAAAATGTAAAGATTCTTTTTTTATATGTTCAATCTGATAGCTTTTTTTTTCTCTGGACTATAAGTCTGAATCGTGATTTCCATTATAGAACTGAACAAGGATTGTACATTTTTTTCTCCTCGTTTTCTATATTAAATAAACCTTTTTTGTTAAAGTCATTTAGGTAAACCCATGCTTCATTTGTATTTCCATATATCTCCTGTTAAATCTGGTCACAATGTATTTCCATATATCTCCTGCTAAATAGTTTTCATACAGGATTCTAAAAAATATTTTACGTCGAGTCGCACGTCTTAGCAAAAACTGATGAACATTAGGTTTTTTTTAGCTTTTTTTAAGTTATAGATCTTTGTTTATTATTTTATTTATGGTTGCTTCGGATGTATCTAAAGAGTTAACAATTGATTTCTGTGTTAGCAGATTTTCTCTTGCTACCAACGATTTCACCTTAGAAACATTTGAAGCAGTACGTACCTTTTTCGGATATTCCTTTGGAGTCTTCTTTCCACGTAGAAATAATGATTGACGGTTTTTACCTGTCCAATTAATTATGTTATTTATTTTGCACTTAGAAATTTTAATACCATGCATTTCACAATGTATTTGAATTCTGGAATAAGAATATTTCTCTGCAGAAAGCGTAAGAACATATCCTTTAATCCACAGCTTGTTTACATGCGACATTTTGAAAGAAGAATAAATGTAAAAGTAGCAGACGACATTTCTCATTTCAAATAATACGCTGTTGCCAAAAAGTTTTATTCTAAAACATTTACTTTTTTCATTTTTATTTATTTATTTTTTAATTCTTTATCGAAATCGTTCTAAAAATATGTGAATACTCTCTGTATACGTTAAATAATATTTATTGTGGATAGTAGTATTTAAAGTTGTTTTTTTAATTAAAGTTGAAACTATATTTTATACATTTATTTAATATTCTATTAGAATCGAATATGGGTTTATTAATAAAAATAAATATAATTCTAAAAGTTCACTTAAATACATTTTCATAACAATCAACTGATGATAATAATGGGTAATTGTTTATTAGAGAATTCGTTAAATATTTGTGTCATCATCTTTAGAATTGGAATTTTCTGGAAAAATCAATATTTACACATCTTGGTTGGCTAAAATTTCCCCATAGCTAATTGTAAACTTTTCACACTTCTAAAATGATGTAAAAAGAGGAAAAAAAGTTACAACAATTTCAATCAGAAGACGGATTATTGGCTTCTGCTTGAAAATAGGAATAAAGCTATCCAACTGACTGATTTGCGAAATCTTTTTCAGAAATCATACGCGCCTTGTAGAGATAATGGTTGTAGTGTCTGATATTTTTAGCTTTTCCATCAATCAGACTTTGGTTTCGATTTGCTACCAAAGATCTTATGCCTCTCCTTCCAAAACGGTTACCATTAAAATAAGAAAAAACCCTGTCGGTTCGCCCAGTTCCTATCACCTTTAAATTAGGTTCTACCAGTTAGTGGAAGTCTTCGTCATTAAGAAGCAGGTACATAGCAGAAGAACCCCAATTAACCTGTCAACCCCAAAAGTATCATTTCACCTGGACGACATTGCGACCTACTGGACGTGTCTCAGCCGTTTCAGAGACTACAATGTATCTTCTGTGAAGTGGAGACTGATTTCACTACCTTCCAATAATTAGAATGGCTTCCTAACCAACGAGACACCGGTATGTCCTGGCTAATCCCTGGTATTAGTCCAGTGTCCGATTTTTTA
>JAPDSC010034197.1:284612-329258 GCA_026290005.1 Latrodectus geometricus | reverse complement strand
ATATATATATATATATATATATATATATATATATATATAATGATGGCTGTAAGACGCATATGATTGAATGCTTTTTTAATTATCTAATTTTTCATCATGAAGGGAAATGATTTTCTTTCATGAGCCATTCATCTTTTTTTGTATTTGCTTGAACGAATCCTATTTTCCTATCAAGAAAATATTTATCTTAAACATTGCTATGAGTGTGACAAGCATTAAAAAATGTATTCTACTTAAATATATAAACTGCTTAATGCATGTATTTGTGATGAGATTAAGAAATGTGTTAAGGTAAAAGTAATTAATCCAGTGATTGTGTATAATAACCTGTGATTATGAATAATCGCCACTAAGCTTGATAAACATAATAAATTATTCATTATTTACACTTTTAACGGTAAGAGTTAATGGAATTCTCAATTTGAATTGGGAGTGTAATAAATTCGGATCATTTTGTAGAGAAAAAATAAATATTTCAATAAATGAATATTGGACACATCCTTTTTAAGAATATAATGAATACATTTTTCTATATATATATATATATTTGAAAAACCCAAACAACAATGATATGAAAGAAGCTCTTCAAATAGCCTTTTCATTTCAGTAACTATAGTAAGACAAAGAATAGCCTTGTATAATCTATCATAAAAGATATTGAAATATACAAAATGATCAAAATTATAATGAAAGTAAAATAAAGCCTGGCTTCTTATTTCAGTAAATACTTTATTTCTACACCTAAACAAAACAGAATTTTAAACTAAATGATAGCCACTACTTTTTGATAACAGGTATTTTTTATGCCTTGTTAATTAGAAGTATAAGATAAAGAAAACAAATTACATTAGAACTTATAAAAAAAAGTTCCATATCAAAATAAAACCTATATTCAAAAAAAGTATTTACTAATATGTACTTTTGAGTTTACACATTTAGATATAATAAAGTATTATAACACACTTAGAATGTTTTCAAGATATTTTAGGAATTTGATATAATATATCCCTCCCGTTGCCAACAAAGGAATCTACAATTTAGAAAATATTGGACACGACATGACGATTACAAGTATTTGAATTTTTCAACGCTTCTTATAATACTCAAACTATTAGTATGTAGGCAAATTTTATGATGCATTTCTGTATTCACAAGCTGAAGCACCTGGTGTATTGCCATATCTTCAGCAATATATATGAAGCAGGACTTATGGAAGTTGTCGCCGTAGATCATATTGTTGAAGAAAATGACACAACCAACATGTCTTGCAGTTTTAGAACCATTCGTGAATACAGGCGTATAAGAACAATACTGACAGTGATGTAATGAGAAAAGATGTTGAAAAATCGTTGCAATTCGTCCGATTTCCTAAACTGAGCTAAGGTATAAATTATAGATATCTGTGGATGTGAAAGTAGGTCCGTTTTAAAGGAAAGGACACTACATAGATCTGTCAAGAAAAGATGAGTTTTAGTTCGAGTGAGAAAATGTTGGATGCTATTAGACGAACATCGTACAATGTCTTCAGTGCAAGAGTAGAAACCAAGAAGCGTAAGGGATGTTGATTATCAGACATGATTTTAGCGTAATAATTGAGAGACAGGTCCAAATTCGTGTCAGGTGCAAAGGCAATTGTTGCCAAATTGCATTGACTCTGGACAAGTGATGTGCGGAATGCCCCTGAACATCCCCAAACCAGAGTGATGCACAATACCTAATCTGCATAATATAGAAGATCTGGAAAACCCATACACAACACATCCGTAGTTAATGCAAGATGAAATTAGTTATCGATCGACTCGAAGGAGTGATGTGCGATCAGCACCCCAAGATATACATGAAAGCACCGTGAGGATATTAAGCGATCTCTTCACACTTCTTCCGCAAATGTAAAACATGCGGAAGAAACTTTCGGCCAAATATCTCTCCCACTCCAAGAGATTTTACCTCATTGATCACAGGGGTAAGTATATTGTTTAGATGGATAACAGGATCACAATGAAGAGTGGTCTTCTTGCAGAAATGGACACAGCAATTCTTCCTGGGAGATAAAGCAGAGCCATTCTCTGCACACCATGCCCCTATTTTATTAACACATGTTTGTCTCTCAATTAAACGCATGTTTGATCCTTGTCAGGACATTTGCAGGTCGTCCACATAATTCGTGTCATTAACGGAAAGGTGATGAAGAATGTATTAAAAAGAAGAACACTTCCTTGAGGTACCCCCTCAGACAGGATAAAACTATTGGATGTAAGGGGTCCAATACGTATTTTAAAAACATGGAAACGTAAGAAGTTTTGGAGGAATATTGGTAAATTATCCCGAAAACCAAAATCATGTAATGAGCGGAGGATTCCATATCGCCATGTAAGGTCGTATTGCTTCTTGGTTTTGAAGAAAATGGAAACCAGATGGTTCCTCCGCACAAAAGCGTTGCGGATATACGTTCCCAAATAATATTATCAAGAGTGGATCTTTCTCTGCGGAATCCATTCGCATCAATATGTATACATTTATTTTCTTCTAAGACATACACGAGACGAGCTTTGACCATACATTCGAGAATCTTACAAAGACAACTTGTCAGAGCAATAATGTGAAGAATATTTACCAGGCTTTAGAATCGGATTGCTTCATTCCAAAGAGATGGAAATTCATTGACTTCCCAGATCCTGTCGAACAAAAACAATAAGTTCAATAGGGAGTCTGGACTTAAATTTTGAAGCATGTAAGAACTGATTCCATCATGTCTTGAACTACTATTATTGGCCTGCTTCAATGCTGTCTTCAGTTCCAACATCCGAAATTCACGGTTATAAGATAAAGCTTGCCTGTGCTTGAAACGAATTGGCTTTAGTTCAGCTCAACTTTTAGTCCTTAAAAATGAAGCACTATATGAGTCGGTGCGTGAGACACCAGCAAAACTTTCGCCAAGGACGTTAGCTATTTCTTTAGGGGAAGAATGTATAGCAGCTCCAGTTTTTAATATAGGAATGGAAAATTCCTTATCAATTCCATTGGCTGCTTTTACTTTCCTCCATAACTGCTTACTGGATGTGGAAGATGTCATCGAAGAAACATATTCCTTCATGACCAGGATTCCTTCTGACTTCGACGACGAGCTCTGTGAATTAATGTTTTAAAGGCAATGAGCTTTTCCGTTGTCGAGTATCACCTTAACAACCTCCAAAACTTCCTTTGTTTCTTGTAAATATTTTGACATTCATCATTATCCGAAGAACAAAGGATCCTCAGCAGTTTTTAATATGAATGGGCTCTCTCACACGAGCTTCGGTATCGAACCTATAGGACACAAAAGCGACGCGTTTTCTCAACAGATTGAAATAACCTCAACGCATTATAAATGACAATGATGAAAACTTTTCTCCTGAAAAGTATTTCTAGTTTGATGTCACTGAAATCATTCAATTGTAACCTAAAGATAAATCTTGTTAACACAAATATAAAGACACTTCTTTTAACAGTTTCTAAAATGTAAAAAGTCATGAACATTACATATTTTTTTTTACCTTGTAACTATATAAAGAAAATGTTTCTAACAATACATGGTGAATGTTCTACATTTTTATAAATACCTCTACAATATTTTAAATAAAATTTTGAATAAAATTAAAATAACAGTTTGAATGGTATTATTGTTCTGGCGAATTTGACCTCAATATTTTCGACCTTTGGGGACGAAAACTATCTTTCGCTAAAGACAAGAATATATTACTTCTTTTCCCGTCAGTTGAAGAAATGTATACAAGGAATAGAATTAAAGTTTAAAATTTACTTATAAATGTACTCACTGATAGGCAAAACTTTAAAACATTGAAGAAGGTAAATCACGAATGCATTTTCTTCTTTGAAAATCAATTTATATATTTTTGATGAAAAATATTGAAATTGAGATGTATGTAAATAGAAACAATTTTGACATAAATAAAAAACATTTATTCCTAGCAGATAACTAAAAGATACTGTAATATATTATGCCTGTTTCTAAATCAAATTCAATTTAAATATTTGTGAGAAATATTGGCATCGAGTTTCAAAGTTTACGACAGAGAAAAAACGAATTAAAATCTCAGTAAAACAATTTCAAATACTATGATAAAACCCTTTTTTGAAGGGAAAAATATAATTATATTTTTCGAAATTATTGTTATATAACTATTTCTTTTTATTGCGATTGTGTTTTGATATAAATTTGAAAAACTACTAAATATATTGATTTGGCCGAATGATTAGTTTGAAATATTAAAATAATGATAGAAGATTAAGCTTTTCAAAAGTTAGAAACAAATTATTTTGGGTCATATGAGTTCAGGCACACGTAGTTTCTTGTATAATGTTATGGAATCAGATATAGATGGATGTGATTTTACATAAACATTTTATCTACAAACTATAATTTCAAATTCGAGAATCATGACTGTTGCATTATTTAATGTCTCATAAAAATAAAATTAATAAATTATATATAAGAATTATTAAAAAAAATTAATTTTTTATAATAAATGTTATTTTTTGTATTAAATAGATTACAGAATGTACTTTATATATTTAAATTCTGTTGATATTATAAATTTTTAAATTTAATTTTTGATATTTTATGAAGTGTTTCAAAGGAAAAAATTTTCCTTTAAATGAAATAATAATTTGGTTATGATTAACTATCATAAAGTATTTTTGATCATAAGACATAGGATTTTTAGAATTTTATCTTTGATAAAGTCAATGATACAAAGTCAAATTTAGTTAATTAATTTAATCATTCATCATATAAATTTGGAGATGAATTTTTTCGGAATATTTGAATTTTCAACTGTTTGAAAAATTTAAAGAAACACTTCGAATAGAAGAAATTTGCATTTAAGTTATTGATCAGCAATATTTTATTAGAAATGTCAATAAATTTGTTTTTGAAAATTAAATGTGTGTCTATTTAAAGCTAAATTTAAATAAAATCAACTTTAACATAAGTGAGGCCTTGTAACTTTTAATACGTGGGAGACTGCCCACATAATTATATTAAAGTTATTGACATTGGTGAGAAAATGCCTAAATAATATAGGCCTGTTAAAGTAATTTAGCACAGCACATTTTTGGAAATTATTTTTTGGTTTTCCACAGATTGTGGGCCATATTTACGTGTTGATGTAGAGGAAACCGATTGAACTAATAATCACCCCCTGGCAAACATCATACTGGAGGCAGATTCATAAATTCGTTGTGCAGTAACGGCTGGGATCTTATAATCCAAACAGCACTGTCCTATGGTGGTCATATAGCTTGGAGGAAAGAAAGGCCCCATTCACATAAATTTAGAAGATTCCCAGTTGGATACCTGACACAGCTAAAAACTTTCTTGCTGACAGGGCACTGTAATTTTTGTATTTAATCCTTTAATGTGGAAGTTTGGAGAGGAATAAGCTTTAAATCATTCACTTTATTTGGCTTAATAAGTAATATAAATTCGCAATTAATTTATTTTAAGTTATAGCGGCCATAGTAACAAGTGGGGAAAATATCATACTCTGTTTTTGATGTCACGGGTTCAATACCTATCCAACTGAAGAAATAATACTGAGAAGGCCTATGCCGGTTAAACATCCTAGGATCTAATATGCTTCGAGGGGTGAAGGTCATAGCTTTGGACAGAAGCGTCACAGGTCGAAAATGGTTATGGTTTAATATTAAGAAGCGTCTGGTCCATTGAATGAAGTGAGAATAGTGTAGAAGGTGGTTGAGATACCAGTCAGTCGAGAATAGGTCGTTATAAAAGCAGGTCCACCGAGCACATTCATCAATCGTAACTTGGCAGTTGTGAAGAGAAATGCCAAAGGAGCTCATTCCGTGTTGTTTGATCAACGACTTCATCAGCTGCTGCAACAAGTCGCCGAATATGCCAAGAGTTTTGGGGATTGTGCTGTGAACGAAGGTACGGTAAGGCATTGATTTCAGGTCCAAGATTTTTCCCTCTTTAACGAACTCGGAGTGGACGACCTCGAACTTTCGATGACGATGTTCTACACGCTATCACTGAGGAGGACAATTTCGAACTTGTAATAAACTTGCCACACACTTAAACTTTTGCGGTGGAATGGTTCGACTTCATCTGAACTGTTCATGTAAGACGTACAGGTTGAGAAAGTTTTGGTTGGTTGAGTTTTGTGGCGAAAGGTTCAAAATAGCCATGCTGCGCCAAACTTTAAATTTTTAAGGGCATCTTTTACAAAACCAAACACAACAAAAAAATTTAAAATTCAAAAATAAATATATAAAGTTTAATTAAAATCAAAATAAGTGCAAAAGTTGAAAATAAAATAAAATCAAAGTTTACAAAATGCAAAAAATAAAATAAAAATTTAGTAAAGCCTTTAAAAATGCAAAAAAGTTTTCTGTGGGATATCTCGTATTGTTGAAGAATTTGCCCAACCAACATATCCTGCAGTTTTATAACCATCCCTGAATACAGGCGTATAAGAACAATACTGACAGCGATGTGATAAGAAAAGAGGTTTGAAAATCGTTGCAGTTGTGTCCGATTTCCTAAACTGAGCAAAGGTATAAATTATAGATATCTGTGGATCATACCCAGGTGGATGTGAAAGTAAGTGCGTTCTAATGGAACGGACACCACATAAGTCTGTTAAGAAAATATGAGTTTTAGCTCAAGTGAGAAAAGGTTGGATGCTATAAAAATGTACACTGTACAATCTCCTCGGTGCAAGAGATCTAAAAGGATGTTGATTGTCAGACATGATTTTAGCGTAATCATTGAGAGACAGCTACATACGTCTCAGATCTAAAGACGATTTGAATCCCTGTTGCTTCTCTCCAAGGAGATGGAAATTCATTTTCAGTCCAAATCCTATTGAGCAAAAGCAATAAGTTCTGCATATTGCAGGCTGGACTTAAGTATTGAACCATGCCATAGCTGATTCAGTCAGGTCCTGGACTAGTGTTATTATTCTGCTGTAATCTTCTATTCTAGCATCTGTGGCAATTCGCAGGCGTAAGGCAAGGCTTGTCAATAATTGAAATAATTTGGAATTCGCATAGCTCGACACTTGGTCCTTAAAAACAAAAGACTTTAACCCTTCTTTGCATAATGGTGGAAATTTCCATCATAACCTATAATGCCCAAAAATTATATAAAAGAACAAGTTCACTTTAAGTGGATCGTGTTTGGATACCTTTTTAATGTCCATTGCATAAAAAGAAACATAAAATAAACAAGTGTCATTATCAGTGCTTCAAGTTGTCTCATTCCGCTGTTTCTTGTAGTTGCAATAAACGTATGATTTCGTTTATAATTTTGTTTTATTATATTAGAGTTTCTATTGCTAAAAAATTGAAAATGAGTGGAAGAAAGGTTTGTAACACGTGTTTCTGTTATTTTCCTCTTTTATTTCTATTTAGTACTAAGCTAATGATCTAACTTTGGATGATGATGGAAATTTTTAGCATATTGTTTTTTGCTAAATTTATACTATAAATATATACTAAGATTTTTTTAACCATTTTTCCTTTAATTTTGAACATGAATTATATCAACTTGATTTATTTCACCAATAAAGAAAAAATCATGCAAAGAAGGGTTAAAAGTGGTGCTTGAGACACTAGCAAAAGTTTCACCAAGGACTTTAGCGATGTCTGTAGGAGAAGAGCGTACAGCAGCTCCGATTTTCAACATAGGAATGGAAAAATCCTTATAAATTGCATTGGCTGCTTTCACTTTTCTCTACAACTGCTTACTGGAAGTTATTGTAGATACATAATGAGATCTTCTGATTTCGACAACGAGTCGATGCTTTTGCTCTCTTCAAGGCAATTCAATTCTCCGGATATTTCCGAAATAAGCTCCACGACATCTAGATTTCCTGACATTCATATAGATTTCTTAACATTCATCACTCTACCAAGGTTTTGGTGCAAAAGAACTTTTATTAATTGCTGCATTTATTATTGTTTTTGTGACCATCTGAACAGCCTCATCAATATCATTTTATCATCTACGACTGCTGTTCGTGTAAATAACGTCCAGTCTGTACACGTAAGCAGGCAAACGTTGTCGCACACTCCAGTCTGAGAGATGACGAATGATGGCTGTTACACGGGTCATTCCCAACAAATAAATTGAACAATGGCAGAGGTGATGAAGAACAAAGATCTAGAGATTGAAATCTCCTAGTGGGAAAATGTGAGGAAATATGTTTTCGCATTGGTATTAAGCAGACAGGGGCAATTTAGCTGTGAAAATGTGAGCGAAACGAACACATAAATGACACATTTAATCAAAAAATTTATGAGATTGTTGTAATAACTTAAATGAATTATATTTAACTCATTACATGCAATTTAGTTTACTTCTTTGCAAATCGCTGAATCATCATGTTTAGTTATATACGATATCATTTATACACACGCGCGCACCCCTTTTTTATGTTTTCACGTTTACTAACTCTTCAAATAATTTGACCTATTAATGTGAAGTGTAAAATTAATTTTCATTAATATATATTAAGAAATGCTTAAGCAATTATATTTAACACATATGATTGCACTTTATTAACACTTATTTATAAACTATCATGCAATATAATTCACGAATATTTCCAATATACTATTTGCTATAAAATTTATGCAAACGTTAATCTAAACAGCAAATTCTATAATTCCATTTTTTATTTAGTTGCTAAATAGTCAAATAAAACACTTTTATAATATTAAAAAAAATTATTCAAAAGAGTTAAATTTAAATTATCATGTATGTATATCATTTCCCCTTATTTAATTTTATTTCATAAAATAAATGTATAACAATGTAAAAAAAAAAAAAAAGTTATTTTAAACGTTCGTGTTTCATTTTTTAAAATAATGATATTATTTTCCCAGCTTTAACAGAGAAACATTAAAATTCGAAGAAAATAATTTATATAATATAGAATAAAGATATTTTCCTAAAGGGAAACATTTAACTTAGTTCGAATTATATGTAAATTGCTTCTCCTAATCTCTTCGTAGAATAAAATGAATGCTATCGATAACATACTCTTTTTCATTATAACTCTGTTTTAAATTTTTCATTGTTGTCATTTCAACATTCGAATTGCATAGCAGAATAGTTGTAAAACGTTTTCGTATAATAGGGAGTTAGGCAATTTAGAGTATTCATCATAATTAATAGGTGAATCCAACGACATAAATAGCGGAGATGTTAAAAAAAAAAGGTAGAAAACTAGTTCGAAATATTCTCATTTGTTCGGCATTCATTATAAATAATAATGGCGGCCAAGGGAAAAAATTCTTCTTTCTCACGTCAGTTGCCAATCTGTCAAAAGAAATAATGACTGTTTTCATTCCGATCACGTGGTTCCCTTAACATGCGTCCAGGAGTAATTTAGACTGATAGCCAAGAGAAGTGATGACCATTTTTGAACCTTGTTTCGCATGCGCCGGTTGAAGGGAAGAGGAGCTTCATTACTGACTCCATTAGTTTTTGAAATAGAGCGATATTAATATTTATCAGACGACCAAAATATCTTAAAATTCGTCCTCTTTCATGGAATGTGACAGTTCAATAAATGATCGTGTATGTACATTTATAAAAAGTTTGTTGCCAAAATGGTATAAGAAATAAGCAAATTTAATTGCTTGCTTCTTATTTTTACGGCTGCTGCCCTCTCCTTCATGTTGTTAACACATATGTAAGACAAGTATTCAATTAAGATATTTTCTTACACGATTTAACGAGAAGCATTTATACTGTTTAATTTATGTATTTCTTACATTTTTAAATTCATTTTGATTAACGCGTGATAACTCTTGTTTCGAAGTTTTTTTTTTTTTGCTCTAAGAGTGTGTCATTCTAAAGTTTTACCTTAAATTATTTATTTATGAATATCAATCTAATATCAAAGTATTTATATACATTTTTAAATTGTATTTCAAAATATTTATTTATTAAATCTTACTAATTCATTTATATATATATCTGTACCCCAAAATGAATTTGAAGATTTTTAAGTCTTTCGAATTTATTTTTATGCAAAGTATTAAAAAGATTAAAAGAAAAAATTCAACCATGATTTTAATTTTGATAATAAAAATTAAATCAATCTAGTTAATAATATCCTCTAAGCTAAAAATATCGCAGAAACATTTAAGTAAAAGTAGTTGACAGAAAGAGACGGCGAATGGTACCGTAACGGTTCAATTTATCCAGAATATCTTTATTTTTCTGATCATAAGTAGGGCATATATTACATTTTGTTTTTAACAATAGACTCTTTTCAATTAAAAAATACAAATCAAATACCATAATTGAAAACTTAATATTATTGGATGAAAACAATCGAAGCGCTTATTGTTATGAGGCCAATTGTGGCTCCTATTATTGCTGAGAACGACTCTAATATAGGTCATAAAAATGAATGACAAAAATTAATACTATTACAAACGTTAATAAGTACGTGGAACATAACGATATCTAAATATTATTACTAAAAATGAAAATACTTCAGTCTTATTTAGTATTTGAGATACTCGTTTCCTTATGTAAATATTCAAAAAATCATTTGCCTTTTTTCAATTAATATCATACATACACATTATTAGTGTATCTATGATATTAACTGGTCTTAACATTATTAAATTCAAAATGATTTTTTTTATGGTTTTAACCATTTTATTTGTAGAAAATAAAAAACTATAAATTTATATAATAAAATTTAATATTTGTAAACATTCTTTTGTTCTTGATGAACATTTTAAATCTTTTTAGCTTACTCTTTACTAGAATTTCACATGTTTCTTTAATTTCAACATTATAATGCCATGTTTTTGATGAGCTCTTCAATAAAAGATTCCTTTTATTGCTATCTTCTGTTTTTTAAGTTCTTTCTCCCCTAAATTTCCTATGGAATTCATATCTGGCAGTTCAAAGGCAATGCTTGAATCTTTATGTCTTGTAAAAATTTTGTAACTTTTTTTGAATTGTGTTAGGTGCTTATTCAAGTATGAAAATGAACTCACCATTTTGATATCAATCCTTTACTTGGGGTATGATATATGTTTTGAGATTTTTATACACTGGTCCAGATTCAAAGTTCTTTCTTAAATTAACAGACAACTTGTGGACCATATATAAAAAACACACACCATAACTTGTGTGAGATGTTTCACAGTTTATTATACACATTTAGGTTTGAATTTATCTACTGTTTTTCTACGGATACATTGAATGCATTAATTAGATATTTGAAACATGGATTCATCACTGGAAATTTAATAAACACACTTGAAATTTCATGAAATCTTTAATAAAGTAATTAAACTGTTCTAAAACAGCAAACTCAACTTAGGGAGTTTTCATTTACTAGCAATTTTAACAGAGCATTAACCCTTCTATGCATGATTTTTTCTTTATTGGTGAAATAAATCAAGTTGATATAATTCATGTTCAAAATTAAAGGAAAAATGGTTAAAAAAATCTTAGTATATATTTATAGTATGAATTTAGCAAAAAACAATATGCTAAAAATTTCCATCATCATCCAAAGTTAGATCATTAGCTTAGTACTAAATAGAAATAAAAGAGGAAAATAACAGAAACACGTGTTACAAACCTTTCTTCCACTCCTTTTCAATTGTTTAGCAATAGAAACTCTAATAGAATAAAACAAAATTATAAACGAAATCATACGTTTATTGCAACTACAACAAACAGCGGAATGAGACAACTTTAAGCACTGATAATGACACTTGTTTATTTTTGACAGCTATGTTATGCAATGGACATTAAAAAGGTATCCAAACACGATCCACTTAAAGTGAACTTGTTCTTTTATATAATTTTTGGGCATTATAGGTTATGATGGAAATTTCCACCATTATGCAAAGAAGGGTTAAAGAACAAATATATTGGTTACTTACCTTTCCCCACTCAATTTCTGATACTTTTAGTTCAAGGAGTTTGTGATACAGACATTTTCACCGAAATTTTAACTTTTTTTCCAAGTTCCCCTTGCAAGTAATCCTACTTCAGCAAAAATTCTTCTTACTGAAATTGAGGCAAAATTAACTCCATCTTGCTTCATTTGATCACTTAATTGTTTTGATGTAAGTCTTATGTTTTAGAGAAACAAGCTCCTCAATTATTTCATAATTCTTGGAATTAAATTTGGTTTTATACCACACATTTTTCTACTCTATGTTGAGAATGAACGCCTTTTTCGTGAAACAATTTTTTAATCCTCCTCACTGATATATTAAATTTTTTTTAGCAATTTCTAGTTGCTTGTAATTAGTTTCAGTTAATAAAAGTTCATCTTGAGATACATTTGCTGGCGACAAACCTTTATTCTTCCTCATAATAAAACTAGCAAATTTTTCGTTTCTAAATAATGTCATAAATAAATTCTTAAATTTTATGTTTCGCACAATACAACTGCATTTGTATCCATTAATACAAAATTAATTGGTGACTTAGATTACAAGTTCAAAAACAAATAAAGATCAGCAATTGCATAAAGAACAAATTCCTTTTGCTGGTTGCCAACTTTTAAAATAAAATATATATAAATAATGAATGTGTTCTAAAAATAAGTAGATTCCACTGGCTTAATAAAAAGATAAAATTTTTATTGTTGTAATTAATGAAAAATATTTTATTAGATAGATCCTGAGGAATTTTAAAAGTTATGTGCTTGAATCTAAAAATGTGAAAACGTTTGTAACTATATGATGGAAATGAGTTAATTCTCAAACGTAGAAGTGCTAAATACACTCAGAGCTGTTAAACAGACATGCTTAATTCATTTTATTATTGGCGCTTTATTTAAACTAATACCCCAAATCCTCAATTTTGTAATCCGCACTTCGCCAACGATCATCAGAACCAAACTGCACTATCTACTCATCTCATTATATGGCGACAACTGGAGGGAAGAGTCGCTAATTGTCGCTAGGACCCCTGGTGAGTCAGACAGGCCACCCATTTACTGAATTCGAAGCATAATTGATCACTGAAAGCGAGCGCCACAAGAAACAATACTCCACTTGTCGACAATATTCCATCAATTTCTCAATGCGCAGACCACCCACAATCGCAATGGAACTGGGGAAGATGGCTCCTGCGTGGGTGGAAATGCAAGCTCAGGGGACATTTTCCCTCATCCGTCCTTATAAGAAAGGCTCTCACATCACATATCATGCCCTGCACAGTTGAAACACAATTTGACTTAAATTGATGAAATTTCTTTGAATAAGTTTGTTGAAAAACTACGCATGAAATGCTAAAAAATAGATAGTTAAGAAACTTTTGCTTTTGTTAAATATTGGTGTGTGTGTGTATATATAAATGGGAAAGAGGTGTATATATATGCACCTTTGCCATGTGCTGCTGAATGATCATTTATATGACCATCATTTAGTAGTTTATAGGTTCGATTTGCATCTGTAGTGTTTCAAAATGATATTTAAAACTTAAGAACTTATTGATTAGGACCTCAGCCGCACTTAAACCAACAAACTAATCTATAAATATTTCTTCAATTTCTTTCTAAATTATGTTTAGAAAATTTTTATAAATTTTATCTCTTCTAAAAAATATTATAATCACTAAATAATAATGTAATTTTGATGATTACATGAGAATTCATAAATGTTATATTTTACGAAAATCTTTGGGTTTAACATTAAAAAAAAATTTTTTTTTGTAAGATTTATAAACTGAATTTTTTATTCTTGCTTATAATCATGTAATCAATAGATTTGGTAGATGCATTTCACGGGAAGTTGTTTTTGCCCATAGATGTGACACTTACTTTTCCATCATGTTCATGAATGTCAAAATATTAACTTTTGAAATTCTAATGACATTTTCAAAAAATGTTGAGTGTAATTATTTATGGATCATATTACAAATCAGCAGTCTGTTTAATTATTTATCCTACCTTATTTGTCTCTGAACGGACATTTTTGGCACATGAGAGTTAAATAGATCAGGCCTAACTTTCAATAGGATTTCTAATCGTTTCAAACAAACCAGCCAGAACTGGGATTTGAACCTACGACCTATTAAGCCAAAGACGAGAGTACTAACCATCCGACTGACTATATGCTCAAAAATCGAAAATTGTTTTAGTAAATTTCATTCTTCAAAAAATAAAATCATCATAAAATTTCAAAAATCCTTTAAAAAAAAGATAAAAAAATGTCCTTTAATGACCAGGTATCATATACGACCATTTTATTAAGCAAGCTATAAGTCGTATTATGAAATACATCGAAATTAAATGTTTACAAATAAGAGAAGAAATCATTTATTTTAAGTAATGCCGTTTGTTATTAAATACAAAAATAATACCGGGCATAAGAGATGTGTTAGATAAATAACAAATGTGTCATTTGTTTTTAATTATATCATTTTTAATTAAGTAGAAGAACTATATTATTGAAAGGGAAAAGACACAAAGAACGAGGAGCAGTGAAACGTCCCAAAATTAAATAATATACCGGGTGATCCAAAAGTCAAGGTCAGCTTTAAAAGTGAATAATTCGAAAACGAATCGAGTTTTACCAAGATATGGTTTGCACCAAATGGATGTGGAGAGAGGGGAGAAAAAAAAAACGGGTTTTGTGTGGCAACGAATCAAAAATAGTTTTGTTAGCAACCAACAGATGACGTTGTCAGATTTCTGATGTAGGATTATGCAAATTATCAAATGACATAAAAAAAGAGCAACTGCAGTAGGTGATGGTAGTCGAAGCTTACATGCATCGAAATGCTGTCCATAATTGAGAAAGCCCTCAATTACGAACAACAGTTCAAAAATTTATTAAACTGTATCACATTTATTTTTAACTGTATCACATTATCACAATTTTTTTTATTAACATCATATTTATTTATTAAACTGTATCACAAGATTTGGGAAGTGCCATTGCAAGCATATCGCTATGTGAGGGGTATGCGAGATAGCAAAGGACCAATAACAACTTCTGTATTGAACAAAATGATGATGAAATTTGAAGCTACAGACTCCCGGGCGTCATATTCAACAAGTGTAAGTCCCTCAACAGCCGCTGCTGTTGCCACGACAATAGAACAGACTGTGCAATCCATGTCGTCGGGTTCAGCACATGGAGAGTACAGTGTTCGAAATGTTTCGAGGCAGACATGAGTGTCCTACGGAAGGATAGCACTGCGAATAAATCTGAAACGGTATTCCTGCAAGTTGCAACATAACTAAGAACTGACTTCGAATCTCGTGGATATTTTGCGAATTTGGTATTCACTATAATGGATGAACAGTCGCTGCCGTTGTCACGACAATAGAACAGACTGTACAATCCATGTCAACTGACTTCACACTGTACTTTTGGCAGATGAAGCGCATTTCGCACTCTCTGGCGCTATTAACACCCACAACTGTCGAGTTTGGACCACAGAAAATCCACATGAATTTCTTTGATTACGAAATGTTACCTTAATTAAGCATTTCAATGAATATGTTCAGTTTAAATTATTCTTTCATCACTCTTTGTTAAGAAAATGTTCTGTTAGAGTTTGGGATTACCTTGCAAAGAAGAGAGTTTTAATTCTACAAACACAAAGAAAGTTGTCCCTCTTACTGGTGCCAATGAACGACCTTGTCCAACATCAATTTGCTGAGAGAAATTCTAATAAGATCTGGTGGAATAAACTTTGGGATCTTCCCATGTGTGGATAAGACGTCAAGCAGTTACTGAATGTTGTCTGGCCACTACACATGACTGCCTCCTACAACATCGAATCCATGTTGTTCAGACCCCTTTCTGCAAGCTCTGTGACCTTCTAAAGGACATGGATGCTGACCACATTCTCCGGTACTAAAGGTTTCCTCATTGAGAGACCGTTACTGAGGTATTGGGTCCATAGACTTTTCTCACCACTTTGTTTTAGTTTATTTGTTTTTTCTGTCTTGTGGTGCAGAGGTCTTTTGCTATCTTGACCATTAGAAATTAAAAAAGAAAAAAGTTTCGAATTAGGCTTGAATTTATTCTTACAAATGAAACTCAGTACTTAATTATATTTTTGTTCTTAAAATTGCAAAAAGTGATATAAATAGAAACAGAAACCCCTCTATGTCGATTAATTTATTTTCTACAAACTTCATTTTTATATTCTTGAAGCATAAAAAAAAATAGTCTTTCCTTTAATGAAGGAAAGACAATATAGAAGGCTGTAATTTAAGAAGTTGTAGTAATTTAAAGTGGGAAATAATTTGATGCATGAGATATTTAATTTATTGTTAGGAGCATCCAAATATGAGAAAATATACTCATAAAAGATTTAAATGGAACATGCACGCATTTTGTAATGACTTCATTCATGTTTAAAAAGAGTTCCTTTCTTGGAAGAATAACATTTCACAAAATAATTTTCTGCCTTAAATACTTATCTTTAATAAGTGTCATTCACCAGTCATCGTTATTTAAAAGCTTGTAGGAAAAGTTTTCATTTGGTTCTCGTAAAAACAACCAGCTATTCAGAGCCATATATTTTGATTCCAAAGCGTCGAATGAGTTTTGTTCTAAAAATTCATAGTTTAGAATAATTTACGCATTTTTATGTAAGTATTTAAAATAGCTTTAATTGCTTTTTATCATACTTTTTATGGTAGTTATAACATTTTCCATGCATTTCTTATTAAATTTTAGAAATAGGGCAAAAGTTTCCAAATTGTTCTATTTAATTTCACTTAATTGCCTTCCTTGTCAGTAGCAGCGATTTTAGCGTCAAAAAATATTATTGCGTTTCTGCACATAGAGGTGTTTGTGTTGTGATCGAAATATATCTTGACACGTATTTCCTTGCCAGTACAGTTACAGTGAATGCTTTATATTTGTACCGCTCCATTGATTTTCAGACGCCAAAAAAGGTTTATGCATTCTTTTTGCCTAAATGATATCGCTCTTTTAGTATGCATTCATTTGCTTTTTACTGTCAAGTGGGGTTAAAATCCAGTATTTTTTACAGCACTATCGTTCGGAATTGATTACAGCGAATGACAAAAGCAATACGGATGTTTGTAGTTGCTATTTGTTCAGTTCGTTCGCTAATGATCAAAAGCTCCTGATGCATTGTCGAAATATAAATCGATTTTCTTTCTAGTATCTATGTTCGGCACAAATATTATTTCACATTACATCATCTAATCAAATATTTTTATTTAATAATTATACAATAATTTAATAATATATAGTAAACAAACTATAAGGATTTATGGTCAGATTTTGCTTCTCGAAATGGAGGGTCTCAGGCTCAATCCTTGTTATAGTTCAATAAGGGGAGATAAGTGTTTTTCTGCTTTCTACATGCACATCTGGAAGAGGTAAAATTTTCAGATTTTCCTCCCTTGCAAAGCGTGAATACGGTTTAGAAATATCTTCCCAGAACATCGATGCCTTACAATGGCTTTTATCTGTAAAGACAGTCTCCGTAAACATTTACTGTATGGTCACCCTTTCAAAAAGTAGCCAAACATCTCGCCAACTTGCACAAACGAGGCCTAAAAATAAATAGAATATTGAAAAATGTTGTCTGATCGGTCGGAATCCCTCATTAGCGATTGGTAGGAATTGGTTGGGTTGCCAAAAAATGTTATTTATCGCCAAAAATGGAAAAATCGCTCCAAGGGTGATCGTATAGTAAATCTCAGCCGGCGGTCTCAAAGTAGGAAATATGATTGCAGAAATGAAAGTTATTCAATCATATTAGGTTGGGGGAAAAGTTATCCATTATTTTTTCGGTAGACGACTGTAGTGATCGCTATCTCGTGAGGTATCTATCAAACAATTTCAGATTTATGCTCGTTGGAAAGGTGACATTTCACACTAAGATATCCTCTTGCGGTTTTTTGTTTGATGAATTCAGTTACGAGTACAAGGTTTTAAAAATGGAAGACAACAAACAGAAAATTCGATACATTTTCGTTTTTCTCTTGTAACGGCGAAAAAGATAGCCGGGTGGCTAAAATTGTGAAAGGTGTTTATCGTCCTATATAAGACTGTAACAACCAGTTACAATTTTTGTTTCGTCGATTCCGTTCGGGTATTTTTGATGTTAGAGATACACCTCGCATGTGGATACAGCATCGTCGAAAATGTCTATAAAATATCAAAAATGATCGAAGTTAACCGCATGTCAGCAGTCGTAACGCACAAGACCTAAAAATCTACATGAAAGCTGTTTTAAACTTTTTTACAAAGTGAATCCAAAAGAAGTTACATAAAGTTCACGTAAAAATAATGGATTTCTTTTTCCCCAACCTAATATAATTTTGATGGAGTGAACTTTTTCTTCTTACCATATTTCGTCCAAGGTAAGAAAACTGATTTTTAAAGACAAGCCTGTCGATTCATTGTTTTATACTTTTAGGCAAATTTTCGTTTCAAAGGTCTATGAGAATTAAAAAGAGATGCGAATTTCTTTGTATTATGAATGCATATAATAAGTCAGTATTATTAATGGATTGTTCGGCAAATGATTTCGTTTTTTATGAAAATACAGGGAATGAATATATCTTATTGAACTGTATATTAAAATTTCTAGTCACCTTTCTAGTAGTAGCATGATTCATATAAGGATTGGTTTTTTCCATCTAAAAATTGATCCAGATGAAAGAAACGAAATCATTTCCGAACAACCCAATAGTTGTATATTTTAAGGCACAAAAATTAAAATTTAGTATATTGTCACAAGATTCATTGGTTTCTCAAATGTGGGTGACCGATCTAGCAGATGAATAGCATGTATTATGTGCTTTCAATTCAACAGTGAGTTGCTTTGACTTGAATCGCGGATGTTTTAATGATTCGGGAACCACTTTAAGTCATACTTAAAGCGAAATTGGCGAGAAATTTTCTCGCCAATTTGTCTGTGGGTCGTGGAATCAAGAAATTTTCGTCAGAAAAAGGGCACACACTTCCTCTTACTAAACGAATTGAAGATAACATTATGTACTCAAATACCTTATTCTTAGCTCTAGGCCTAAATACCACCCACTCTTATTTGAGATGGACAGCTTTCTTTAGTGTAACAATTCACATTCATCAGAAAAATTTCAATTGTCACTTTTAGTCCTATTGTCGAATAATAGAACAAAAAATAACTGTTAAAGTGACAATGAACCTATGTGTGATTAAAAGGATTTCAAGTATTATTTTTATAAGTGTTTTCTCTGGATTATATATATATATATATATATACACATATATAAACACACACACACATATATATATATATATATATTCATTTTCCTTGCACCTTTAGAAAATTGATAGCAGTTAAAAATAGGCAAACATGATTTTGAGATATCTCCATGGAAAAAAAAAAAGTTTCTCTCTGAATCTGAATTAAATATTTCATTTCTGTGCTTTTGAATTTTTATATTCCTTTCTTTTCCTATTATTTTGCACACTTTGAGTGTCCACAAGTTTCATAAATTAATCAATTTTCTCTAAAGTAGAGGGAAATTATTACTTTTTTAAAAAAGTTATTTTTTTTAATAATTTTAAAAGCAGAAATAAAAAATGTAAATGATAATTGAGGTGGCTACGATATAATGTCAAGAATATTTTATGCCCCGATGAACTAAATATCATCCAAAAAATTATTTCATTCAACTATTAGAATTTCTCTAATATTAACTTTTAGAATTTCTAATTCCATTCTACCTACACTTCTACTCAATTCTACCTTCTAATTCTATTCCACCAACAAAAATTTATAATTTTTCAAAAGCGATTCCTTTTATTTATATCATATAACGTGAATGTAATGAAGTTTCTTGGAGTTAAAAATTCAAAATGGTATGAATTATATATTTTTCAATGTGTGTAACATTTAAAAGAATTATCATTGGTGGCGCCATCTATTATAGCTTCCTTAAACTATTATTCAATTCAAATTAAATTAAATTTTTTCATAAATGGAACGTGGAACTCATTGTAAAATTAGTTTCCCCAAGTAAACAATGTAAATATACTTTTTATAAGTTTTTGAAAAGTAAATAATATTTTCGATCAAATATATTACTTAAATTATTCAAATCCTTTCATTTATTGAATCGAATTCTTATATAGAAATTTGTTTTTTTTCTTACTATATGAATTCATTTTCAATGAATCTGAAGACTGCCCTGAGATATCACTTCAAAGATAAATAATAATTTATGTTTGGCATTTAATTATAATGGAGCTTTTGATAAGATATAAACGTACATTTTTTATGCACTATATGACTCAATAATTTTTTTTCTAATATTACTCACTGCAAATTTTAATCACACATTATTCACTGCAAGTTAATCATTAAACCTAAAAAATAATTAAAAAACCAAATAACTTTTGATTTTATATTTCTTATATCGTATTTTGTTTTGTGATGCATAAAAGATAAATTTGATCTTTCAGCGATCTCAATTTTGTGACACGGGAATCAAATCGAGAATTTTGATTGAATGTTGTTTAAGCAAAAAGACTTAGGAAAAAAATATCTTTATTATATTTTAAGTTTATACAAAAGAGTTGTTGTTACTCATAACATTTGGCAAAGCAAATCCCACCCGTCAGAGACTGGACGAATGAAATCAGAAAGAGCGTCTTCCGTTTATGAATAGAGCAACCCTCAAATACGAGGGTGGAAGTACGACTTTTGCTCAAAGATGGCAGCACCATCTGGGACTTTTAATTTAGAGATAGGAAGCCAGAGAAGACTCATGTCCTGGCTCTTAACACCCCCAGAAGTATGAATTTGGAATGGGAACATGGAGGAAATTGCGATCACGACGGATCTTCAGTTATGCCGGGATTCAAACTCGCTACTTTCCGGTAACGAGAACGACTTCTAATCAACCAGGCCACCATGGCCCTTTAGTATTAAATGAATATTTTTGATACTTGAATATTAAAAAAGTCTTGAGTTTGGACTAATAATCATTGGATTTATCATTATTAACTATTATTCTTTAACTTTCCATAAAATTCCTACGTTGTCTTCAAGGAGAGCTTTTCCTCAATGGTGAACCCTATTTGTCACAAAATTCTCGACGTGACAGAAGAGAATAAACCCAGACAACTTCCAAGAACCCACCACGATAGGCGTGCAAGCAGAATGCAACATCCATCTACAAATGCTGAACAAACATTAGGATCGAACCAGCAATTTTATGCTACCAATCAGCCACAGAAAGCACTCTTCCTCATAAAAGTACCATATAAGCTAATGGCACGTAAGGTTCTCTCTCATAATACATCTCAGGTGTCCGCACATAATGATGCTCGACATCGGTGAACATCATTTCAATAACTTCCACATTAGTAGCCCCTCCCCCCTACCGATTATCTTTTTTAAGAGGTATGTGCTGTGGCATAGCAAAACCTTCATCCTTGATATTTCAGTGATCGGTCATAAATTAGTAATGGTGTATCCATGTGTGTTTTATCTAAAAGAAAAAAAAGGCTAAGATTTTTACTGTACTGTCACCTTCGGCGCGATTTTTCCACATTTGCGATAACATTTTCTGGCAACCCAACCAATCAGATCCGACCGAAGATGAGGGATTCCGACCAATAAGGCAATATTTTTCAATATTCTGTTTATATTTAGACCTCGCTTGTGCAAAATGACGAGATTTTTGATGACTTTTTAAAAAAGTTGTGCCAAGGGCGTCCATACACTAAATCGTTATCAAAAGTCCTTTATAACTTTCATTAAATTTTCTTTTAAACAAAATAAATAAATAAATAAATAAAATAAAAAAATTAAAAAAAAAACTTTTTTTTTTTAATTACAAAAGATACTGGGCATTATCATTCCATCAATACATTCAGGTTGTACTCACAGACAAACATATATGCATCAATTGTGTATCTGCGAATCACAAATCAGAGCTACCATCAGGCATTTTCCACTGACTGCTAATATTAGATTTCTGACGTGAGTCAGAACATGGATGCATCTAAACACACCATATTTTTCAGATTAGTGTACAATGGTAAGTGAATTATTCTATCTTTTCATGATAAATAAAACACTTATAACTAATAAGACTGATCAATTTTGAATTCAACCACAATTAAATTACCTCAAATAGCAGAAAATTAATATTCTTTTCCAAAATTATTATGATTTAAACTGTTTAAAGATCAACAAATAAGTTTAACGCTGAAGGCAATCCATAAAAGGGCTACACTATGAAGACTAATTAAAATTGTTTATTGCCACACACACTAAAAAAAAAACCCGTGAATTTTACAGATTAACTTACACAACATGCCACAATGCTTGCAGCAACTTAAATTAGGGACAACATAAAATACATTCTTAAAATGTAATAATTTTGCAAACTTTTAATTAAAATTAAATTTTATATATATAAATATTATATAATTTACTGTTAGATTTTTGTCAAATTTACACCAGTTTATTCTAAAGATTTTTAGCAATTTATTCCAGGATATTTAATGTATATTGCTATTTAAGACTGCAGAATCATTTTCACTTTCTCATTAATCATGAAAATTCCTTGCATAGCCAATGTGGCAGTATGGCTGATAAATACTTCTGTAATGTGTATCTCTCTCAGTATAAACGCATGACAATCATACAAATTGCAGCCTCATAAATCACCCAATTCTTCAAATGACAAGTAGGAGGTCGATTTATTAAACAACAATTAAACAGTCTTTTAGCAGTGTCCATGAACTTAAATATAAAGCAAAATTGATCAAAACAATGATGTCATTCAGCAAATGATATCCTTTAATGTTAACCAAAAAAAGTATTAACTCATAAACACTTTTTATTTGACATTTTAGAGATTCAAGAGTGAATTCAATTTATAATTTATTGTTAACCAGCTTATATTAAGAAATCAGATATCCCTGTAATGGACATTTCAAAATAAAATTGCATAAGAAAGTTCTTGTGTAACAATCTTATTTCGTAAAATAAAAAAGTACTTTTTATTTAAAGAAGTTAGGAGATTAAACATGTTTTAAACAAATATATCTATTTTGTTTTTTCCAGGAATTAAAAAAAGGATTTTTTTATTCAGCATTTCTTATGTTTGGTAATGTTCCAAAATTTTGCTCTGAATTAGTGAAGGTTGATTATGAAACCAGGAAAGTATATTTAGAATTTTCTTAATGTCAAATGATAATGCAATATAAGCCCAATATTTTCTAATTATAAAATACACATATATTCAAATTATAAAATAATATTATAATTATCAATATATCATATAATTTCAAAATTTTACATGTGTTTTAAATAAAATCAATGTCATTATTAATAGTTCATAAAATTTAATTTTACAAAAAGGTCACAAAAGATTCAGAATATATGAAAGTGCATGTGAATAATTATTCACATGCCCTTTCAATTACTTCAAAAAACAGCTTTACCGATGCAAAAATAATGTTGAAAATTTTTCAATGATAATGACATATTATTAAGAATTCAAGTATATTTTTGCAAATAAATTTTATAAAAGAAACATTTTTTCACATTCTATTAAAAATAAAATTTCTAAACATTACATTTAAGTTGGCCCTAGCCATTCAAATTTTCAGAAAAAAAATATAAATTTTTCGGTTTAAAAAAAAATGATAGATTTTTATTATTGAAGTATAGTAATAACTCAGTTAATTTTTCATAGCTAATAATAACATATTTTTTAAGAGAAATCAATGAATTATTAAAAATAGTTTTTCTTTAAAATTCATTAGAAATGTTTATAACTGAAAACTTATATAAATCTGAGCTAAATAATATGATAAAGTTTACAGAAAGATCAGAGTAAAAAGTATTTTTTAATCTTCGCATTCATAATATATAATACATTTTTAATAATATAATTATTAAGTAAAGTTATTAAGAATATATGAAGATTTTAGATCAAGCATTTTTCATTTAATATTTAGCTTCATTAAAATAACCAATAGATAACTGTGTCATAACTCTTGTGATTCATCAATTTCATTTAAAATTCTGGATTTTTAATACTTCTTTGATGCTTCTGGGTTCATATTAAATAGAAATTTAATCATAAAGAAATAATGTTGTCACTAATTTTTAATGCTGTTAAGAAAATTATTTTTATTCAAAAGCATCTGTTATTTCTGCACTGACCCTTACTAATCTGTTATCACTTAAATGCGAATAGCAACATAATTATTTTTCAGGAAATTTTCATACGATCAGAAAAGTAATGGAACATTCTTCCTAAGCTTTAACATTGAGTTTTTAAATCATGCAATTCTTCAAAAATTTAAAATGCAATTATTAATTTAGATGAAACATTTATTATTATGATTTATTTATATCTCACATTTATTAAGAAAGATATTATAATATTTAACTTCATAATTTTCATGGGTTATATCATCGATTTTATCTTAAGTTAATAAAAAAGTAAACAATAAATCAATGTTTCTGGTTATAAAAATTTCACTTTTTTTTTTTTTTTTTTTTTTTTTTAAGTACAACTTTTATACAAAAATTTAATTGTACTGCTGTGAATAATTTCCATGCTATACTTCTTTGAAACTTTAATATTACATAGTTTTCTTTTTCAAATGATAGTTAGATAATATTAAACATTTTTTATGAATTGCTCTTATTACAATAAAATTACTACAGATGCATTGATATTTTAAAAATTATGTTAATCCATATTTTACGAAGATATTATTAAATTTTTAATAAATTATTTTTAAAATATAACACTTCATTAAATTTTTGTGAAATCTTTACGTCCTTACAAGCAATTTAATCTTATAAATTTATAAACTGAGTAATTTATGGGATAAAAAACAAGTTTTTATTAATTAGAAAGTATCTGAATATTTGCAATTTAACGTAATTATTATAAAATGATACATGAAAATAGATTCATTAGCCATGACTTAATAAAAATTTAAAAAATTTCCACACTTTATTATATTGACACATTAAATGATTTTTGCATTGATAAAGAAATTGCAATATTTGGCACTAAATCTAAACTTTGAAAACAGGATTATTTTTTTTTTTAAAAAAAAGTAAGAATCAATTTAATTTAATTACTTTAGAGTGACAATTCCTTTTTGTTATTTAAACATTTTAATTAAGAATTATAATTTTCTCTGGATAAATTTACTGTTACACTAAATTTAGTTACTATAAATGCAATTTTAAAGCAACAACTTTTATTGAGGAATTCTAAAATTGTTATAAATTTTGTTTTTGTCACAAATGTGATTTACAATTAATTATGCCATTACAATTATTAAGTTCTTTAATGTTATTTATGTTTTTTCTTCTAAGAACAAAACGTTTAAAGATTTGTAAATTTTTTTTGAAGTCATAAAAAGATGAAATGTTTGTTGAAAAATTTAAATAAATTTTATATTTTAATTGTATGTATAAAAGAATCTGTTAAGTCCTATTACTTTTATGAAGTCAGAAAGGCCCTTTATGAAACTGAGGTGTAATTCATTAGCATCAAGAGTACCTAAAGTTGCCATTCAAGTAAGGACATCACATTCATATGCAATATGATGCACTATTTCCTCGCTCTTGTGGTATTTTCTACCTTTAATACAAACGGGGTCATTTTCCCATCTTCAGTTGATTTAATCTGGATTTCAGTATCTTATAAATAAAGACAAGTCTATCTCAGAAGTTTTACCTGCTTGAGCAGTGTTTTAAAAATCTCAGGAAATAAAGGTTCACTCAGTTATTGAGTAAGCCTGAGTTATTGGGTAAAGCAAGATATTCTAGAAGTTTGCTAGGCATACTAGGGCTCTGTTAGAATATTACAATTGCAGTGCCCTTCACCTTAGGTACCGATTGCACAACACTAAGGTGGGGATTTGGGGCTTTTTACAAAGCTTTCCATATAAATAGAAAGGACGTTTGGTTATGCACCACCTATCAACACACCTCGTATTTTCATTTGAACATCTTAATAAAAAATTTATAAAATATAAAATTACTTTTATATTAAGATTTTGGAAAAAGGTAAAAAAAAAACTCTTTTTCAAAATCAGGAAGCATGGGGTTTTAAAAATACATAAAATTTCTTTTTAAATATATTTTATTCTACGAGAACCATATCATTAATTCTAACCCAATTATGATTTACAGCTTTTTCAAGAAATTCAATCCATACTTCATCTGCTGGTGAATAAAAGTGAACATTCCTGAAAGAAATATGATTGAAACATGTCTTGTTAAAATATTAAAGTACATAAAAATATGCAGTCAATTAACAAATCGGAGAAATGAACTTACTTAACCATTGATAACAGCTCTTTAGAATGATTTCGTACACATGAAGCCTAAAACATAAATAATAATTTCAAAATATAATTTGAAAAAAAAAAATCTATACATATGGAAAAAAAAATTTTAATATTTCAGACCCAATAGCTATTTGTAGCAGCAAGTTGTCAATGTAATATTGGAGCTCAAAATTAAAAATTCAATTTTAGAAGGAGTATATTTATTACCTGTCTACACTAATACAGAGTTAGTTGCACAAACAAGTGGGATCGTTCAAACTATACTCATACTCAAACAATTATCTATATTTTTTTCAATTCATGCATTTTTCCCATCAAGAGGAAAGGGGATTGGAAGTACAAATGATCAATCAGCATGTCCCTGCTATCAGAGTGGTCCTTTGTATTTTATGGTTCATGGGAGAAAATTGATACATATTTTTTCTACTAAATTTGATACATATTTTCCACACTACACACAATATGATTTAGGGTTTGGATCAGTATGATGATTAAAACTAAACCGTTTGCAAGGTTGTAGGAAATTCAATCAAGCCGATTTTTTTTTTTCCAACTTAGAGCTAATTACAGAAAGTAAGCAGTAGCTTCATGTTGTCACATGTCTCTTCCCATAAGATTGCATAGTATTCTTGGCAACATTAGAAAAAAATAATATTTACTTAAACTTTTCCATTAGTTTTATGTTTTATTAGTTAAAATGTTTATAAAGATAAATAATTCAAGAGTTTAGGGAAGCATACAAAGATGAACTTGCTTATGGGAAGTCACTGTTTATACAGATAAAACAAAAAGTAACCATACGTAAACATTATAAAGTATTTATCAAAAATTGATGAAAACTTACTACAGTAAACAAAGTGAAAAAGATTTTATTACATATTCATACAATGAGGTATAACTAAACAATATAATGAATACTAAAAACATATGTCTTCCCTAAATTAAAACATTAAATGATAGAAGATAATTCAGTTAATGAATATCATTAAATTTTTCCATTATTAATTTAATTTAAATGATTATCATTTTATATTTTTATTAAATGAAAAATACATGAGAATTGCAATAGCTATTCTTCTTAGCTCATCATGCTTTTCTTGACAAATCCTGCAATGAAACTTGTTTAATGATATCAAAAGCTGAAACTTCCTTTCATTATTTGAAATGATTTTATAGTGCACAATGTCAACAAGCTACTATTATGGAAACGAGGACATTAACTTTTAACCTTTATGACCCCCCCTCAATTTCACTAATCTAAAGCACATCATTCAACAATTCAAAACTTTTCCACATAAAATCCTTATTTAGTTGAAATTATTAATGTCTTTAAAACCTGGTGGAAATCTAAAAAGTTCAATCAAGAAAGGATTGATGATATTCAAATTAAAATTATGTTATCTCAATCAAAAATATTTTATAATTTTGTTTTCAATTTATGAGAGAGACTGATAATGTTCCTCAAAGTGTCAAAGGAATAGTACAACACATACAAAACTGGAGAAACGTTAAATATAAGAAAGAAAAAAAAAATACTTTTACTCAAAAATTTTCATTGCAATTTATAGACATATCTATAACTTTCAAGAAAGGAAATTATCATAGACATAAAATAGAAAAAAAAAAAAAAAAATACCAGCAAATACAAAAAAATCTGAAACATTTTAAACCCTAAGTCTAATTTTGAAGTTTATGAGAAACCATAATTAATTATCAGAGGAAACATTGATGTAATGTTACTACTAATTAAAAATAAATCAGGTTCAAATAAATTTAATAGAAAATTGATTTTTTTAAAGTAAAACTAGTCAAGTAATACTTTCTGATTAAGACTCTTATTTTATTGCCAATTTTAGTCAGTTTTTTAAGTAATACTTAATACTTTTTAAGTAATAAGTATAAGTAATACTTAATACTTTTTAAGTAATAAGTATTACTTAAAAAACTGACTAAGTAATATTTAATAAGAAAAGTATTAAATATTACTTAGTCAGTTTTTAAGTAATACTTAAAAAACGTAATACTTTTAAGTAATACTTTTAAGTAATACTTTAATAAAATTTAAGTAATACTTAAATTTTATTAAATTAATAAAATTTTACTAATAAAATTACTTTAATAAAATTTAAGTAATACTTAAATAAATTAACAAAACATAATTTAGAAAATAAAAGGCAAAAAAAAAAAAAAAATAAAAAAAAAAAAAAAAATGCAATGTGAATGTTAATTTTTTAATGATTAAAAAAGCTTGAAAATTGGGTCCTGGTTACAATTTGGGTTCCTGTAAATGATAAAAAAAGGTTTTTTGTGTGTGTAGAAGCTATTTAAAATATTTAATATGAATTGTGACCCTATTTAACAGTTAAATTTTATTTAAGTAATTTACTTACTTAAATAAAATTTAAGTAATACTTAAAAAAATAATAAGATAAGTAATACTTGTCTTATTATTATTTTTATTTTGTCTTAAAAAATAGTTAATAATCCTTAAAACAGCTAGAAACATAATTAAAATTTTTAAGGGATCAAAATTGTAATGATTAAAAAATGGAACAGTTTAAGAAGTAATATAAATGTTTATGAATTTATCACAACTTAATTTTCAATAGAAATATCCAATTCAATATTCAATAAAAAAGTATAAAGAAAATTATGGAGTTTAAAAATAAATTAATGATAAGAAGTTATCTAAAATGAGTTCTACATTTAACTGTAGGAAAAATATTTTTATACATTAATTTCAGAAAAAATTTAATTTAAATCTCAGTTTGATGAAGTTTTATCCTAAAAATAATTGTAATACTTTTAGGTACATAGTGTTTTAATGTTTTGCAGAAAGAAAACAGATTTTTTTAATTGAATACATCATTCATTATATGATTTTTTTTTCCTTGCAATTACTGATAAATGTTGAAATATTTTATAACAATATAAAAAATAAGTTTTTATTCTTAGTAACAGTTATCATTCAAAAGTATATGTTTTTCTTCTCGTGTCCTTCAATAACATAAATCTATTTCTCAGCCAGGAGTGACACCCACATCATAAGACAGCAAATATATTTTAGAAAAATGGAACAAACATTAGGAAATGAATATTTAAGATAAACCACATAGTCCCCAAATTTAAGAAGATAAAAATACATTTACCTGTTCACGAGCAACTGAGTGATTTATGGGAGGATAAAGGGACAACACAAAATCATCAGCAATACAGCTGCTTGATTTTACAATATCTGCTATCAAATCAAGTTCATGGATTGGTTCTTCATGATTTCCATTTCCTCGAGCAGATATGGCACCTATTGTTTTCTTTATACAAGCCTTAGCTGCTTTCAGCAGACCTGAACAAGGAAGAAGAATGTTACGGTCAGAACTACTCCACGTTTGAACTGGTGGCACCTGTAGACCATTAACTGGTGTCACAAGGGGGACGTCATTCTCAGCATTTTCTTCATCTATAGCCTAAAATATGAGGTCTATAAATATAAATATTTTAAAGACAAAAATAGAAATTTTCACCAATAAAATTTCTATATCCTTATGTATGCCATTACATTATATCTAAATAGTAAAATAAATGAATATTTTATTAAGAAATATTTCTTTTTTTAAACTCAATCAAAAACAGTGTCTTATAAAATGATTTTTTTTAAAGTTTTAAATATGTAATGAAGAAAAATGTAACAAAAGATAGATTTTTCATGAACATACTTAATTTAAGATGAGAAGAGTGAGGTATACAAATCAAATATTTTAAATTAACTCCATTGTTAATAAGCATAAATTACTGCATGCATAATAATTATTTTGACATTATATATATATATATATATATATATATATATATATATATATATATATATATATATATATAAGTTATAAATAGTATATAATACAAAAGTTTATAATATCAGAAAATTTTAGTAAATTTTTTTCAATTAAACTTAAAAATTGCAAAAAAGAAAAGAAAAAAAAATTGCTTGATAACAATTGCAGAAGTCAGAGAACACTTAAGGGTGGAAATTTTTTTTAAGCTTGAAAAGTGTGAAGATTACAAAAAAATTCAAATTCTGTTTGAGAATAAATTTATTAAAGATATATTTAGGTATGCAACATCACAATATCACTAATTTAAATAATTATTGCAACAAACAGTTCTTTGAGCCATGCTCTTTCCATTAATTTAATATTAAGCCCAATAATCTAGTCATTTATTGAAAAAGTACATTTTAAAAAAAAGGCCTTAAAATCAACCAAAATAATTTTGTTCAACAGCTATGGCAATAATTTGGGAATATATGGATAAAATATAATATACCACTACAAAGAATTTTTATATTTTTAAAATTACTGTCTAATTTTAAAAATTAAAGTAAAAGTGGTCATTTTTACACAAGAGGCATTGTTGGAAAATCTTAATTCACTGGGCACTAGAAAAAGTAAAAAATTCTTCATTTCAACTTTACAATGTTATTAAATTTAATTTCCTTATAGCTACTTAAAATGGGAAATGTAAATTGCAAACATTAATTATTGTGTTTAAATAAGTAAGATCTTATGCTAAAAAATCTGCTTTTTTCCATTGTTATTGATTTTACAATTTGTTTAATTCTGAGTAAAATCAATTGAAACAGTGTTTTCTTCAGAGACTTGCACATTAAAAATAAGGTTTCCACAGATGCTAATACTTTCAGAAAATAATAAACAAAAGTTACTACAAATCAGAATTCTTATATTTGTGGAGTTTTAACTGTAAAACAGAGAAGTTCAACTTGAGAAAATGAGCCTTATTATTAATCCTGAATTGTTGG
Organism: Latrodectus geometricus; assembly: GCA_026290005.1. Classification (NCBI taxonomy): domain Eukaryota; kingdom Metazoa; phylum Arthropoda; class Arachnida; order Araneae; family Theridiidae; genus Latrodectus; species Latrodectus geometricus. The sequence goes on along the minus strand of JAPDSC010034197.1, from coordinate 298,090 downwards.
ATTCCGATATCTACATTTTGCCTAAATGTAGCAAATACAAGGCACTAACTCTTACACTAAGTTAACTTTCATCATTGTAATATACTTATTTTTTTCATTTAGTCACTATAGAAAAATAAAGAAGGAAAAGCTTTTCTTAAAAAGTGAAGAATGGCTGCAATAAAAATGTTGCCTTTCAAACAATTTCCGTCAAATTGAATTTTTTTTTTTATTTATTTAATTTGAAGAGATTGCCTACAATGAATATAGAAATGAACATACTTTATCTTACAACATTCAAAATGAATATTCTTTTATAATTTTCTTCCATTTGACTTTTTTCTCAAACTTACTTCCTGCATGCTTGAAGCACAAGAGATTAAAGGCAAAATTCCTTGTTTATTAAAAATTTTGGTAGTGTTTCTATTAATATCATAAGTGACATATTGTACTATAATACAGTACAAGAAATATTTTTCAGTATTACTTGAAATATAAAAATATAACTTCAATTATCTTTTTACAAGATGAACCCAATAGTTAACAAGGACTTTTTTTTTTTATTTTCATTCACATTAATTAACTCTTTGATATAAGAAATAAGAATTATGGAAGGTTTTGATATGAAATATTAGGAATGTATCACATGAAATAATTTTTAAATAAATAGGGTATTGGTAATATTTAAGGTCATTAATTATGGCTGACAGACTAATGTTTGAAAGCAAGCCCTTTCCATATTTGTTAAGCACAAAAAATTACAAATAACATAATTCAATCGCCTTTGAATCAGAATAAGAACAAAACTACATAACACTTGCTATAGCATGCTTTGGCTTGTTTGTCACACAGAAAAGACATTTTTTTATGTAAGGGATAATTAGACTGGCACCAACAGTTTAAAGTGGATTTCAAACCACTCTAAAAATTTGTACCCAAGGTGAGCATTGAATCCACAGACTGTTGAACTCAAAGCCAGAAACATTAACTGTTTAGCTGTTAGCTAAGGCCAAATTAAATAAGCTAAGCAGACATTAATTTTAAAGGAAGGTATTCCATAAATTTAATTCTAATAATTTCAAGAATAAAATAATAAATTAATGAATACTGTACTGCCATTAACTCTTGTATAGCATCTTGAACCATTTCAAGCTGTTGTTCGCAGATCTCAAGCACAGCATCCCTATTATCTAAGAGTAAAAACACTATGATGTATAAAACTAGTCTAATATTAATAAAGTTTCCTAAGTACAGAGTAATAAATAAAAATCTGCATCAAATTTTAATTATTATCAATTTTTTTAAAATTAACTATCATCAAATTTAATTAAAATTTGGTTTTATAATCATCATTTAATTTAATTATCATCAATAATAAAATTTAATTATCATTAAATTTTAATTTTAATAAGTAAAAAATTAACAGTAGCTATTAGACAATATTTAAAATACATTATGCATTAACAGTATCTCAACTGCAAAGAAGGGAACATTATTATGAAATTGACTGATTTAACACATTGGAATTTGTATTCAACATTTTATTTTAGCACAAAAGAAGTGTTACATATGTTAGGAGATAAAAATATATATACAGAATGTGCTAAAATATACAGTATTGAAATTCACACTTCTCCAATACATGGTTGTGTTAGATAATAATATATAGCTCAGGTTGTACATGCTAGTAAGTTGTGTTGAGCATTTGTATTTAGCTATGAGACTCTCGACTGATAAAAAATTATTCATAGTTGAACATTACTTCCAAAAATACAGAAGCAGTCGTAAAAGTGGACAAGCTTGAAAAAAGGGGCAAAGTAATACTGTGAGGAAATTAATAAAACAAACTAAGACAAATTCTGGGACAGGTTATTAACACAGACATGTTGTCTACAGTTATATTCAAATCGCAGTTTTGCTGTCTATTGTTATGAAATAACGCAATTCTGGTAATGTCTTACTATTACACAAGAGCAAGACAGGGATTTAGTATTAAAGTAATTTCTTCAGGTTTTGAGAAGGTTCTGTGGTGCAAGAACATTTGATGGAAAGATAGTATCAACTGGACTGCATGACTAGCGATATAACTCCAAAATCTCTAGCCTCATTGCAGAAAAACTTTACAGGAGGAATCACTTCACATGGTATCAACTTCTTATATTTGTCCCATCCTTTTTATCTTACACAATTTGAAGCCTAATGGTGAGTAATGATAAATGATAGTGTGTTCAAGACTGAAGATCAATCAAGAATTGTGCCTACATTAGGTAAAAAAATCATTTCCTTTTGCATGAGTCTACAGCAACCTTTGCTTCAGAATATGCTTGAGAATCTACATGAATGATATGAATACTCTCTACAGCAAGGGGGTGCACACTTACATTATGCATATCGAGGCAAATCAAAGTGATAATAGTCTGTATACCTAAGTATGGAGTGTATATATTATTCTCTTTTGAGGAGCAATGAGCTTACAGATGACAATAACATTATTTTGTTAGTTTTTCTCATTTCAGTACTGTATATTTTGGCACACACTGTACATACAAACATATATATGTATAAACAGTAGACACTTGTTTTTATGAACCACACAAGTAGGAAACAGTAAAATAATTCTTAAAATTAGAAGTTCATAAAATAGGAAAACAACTGTTAGATCTAAAATTAATTTTTTTTACCACACTGTTCTTTATTTATAAATAATGTACAATTAAAAAAATTATTTAGCATGCATTATCTAAAATATGTACAATAATTAAAAACAATTTTTATTTCAAAACAATTGAAGAAAAATCAGTTAATATAATCACATTTTTCTATTTTCAAAAAACTACTAAAAAAAACATTTTTTCAATGTAGGAAAGAATCTCACTGTTGTTTTTCTCAAAAAGAACCTTAATCTTATAAGCCATTCCTTTATTTGCTTTGCAGATGGTTACACTTCTAAGACATTTTCTTCGTTTGATATCTCTGAAATTTCTTTTTTATTCTTATTTATTATGTTCTCAATCATTTAATAATTCTTATAAGCAAATTACAACTAAAACTAGATGCAAAAAGTTTTGAATTGAAATTTTGGGGAGTAGTAAGTTTCTTTGTCAAAGCTGAAGGATGAATGATTTATCTTCATTCAAGTTGTCAGATGAATTCTTGGTTTTTCTTCAGTTACAGTGGTTCATTTAATAATACACACAGGTCAAAATGATTTTTTCTGCAACATCATTCCAAACATATTCAAAGAACAGTGTCCAGAAAGTCAATTTCATAATGAGATTCCAAGTTATGATCACTTCTTTCAAAAATATTCTATGATATTTTCACATAAAACTTTTGATTATGCTTAAATAATGCAAAGTTGAAGTTAAATTGATTAGGTGAGAGAAATTCCACATGGATTGCTATTGGGGTGAATGATATTTGAGGCTAGTGCCTATTAATAGCTTAAAGACTAAAATATTTTCAATTAATTCTGATTTTAGAATCTACATTACTTTTTGTTCATTACATTGATTAATAATACTTAATTTTGCAGTCAGTAAGCCATAATTAAAATTTTTATCAATTATATTGTTACACCAAGTTCATCAATCATAAATAATAAAATAAATAAAACACCAGATGATAAAAAATAAAGATAAATAAAAAATGCTTGAAAATGAGTTCATGAAAAAGATTTGTTTTATTTTGAAGAAATAAATTTTTTTTGTTTAATAATAAACAACAGCAATGAAAATTAATTTTGTAAATGAGAATTAAAATTATCATTGCATCTGTGGGATTCTACAGGACAAGTAACTAGTTTATAAAAGTGTGACTGTTTGTAAATTACAAATTTGTATGTAATTACAAAACATCTACAGTGTACATAAGCATATAAAACAAAAATATTTTAGAAGCCATCATAGTTTTTTTTTTTAATATACATATCCAAAAACAAGGAAACTAAACTTAAAAACAAAATATAATATAAACAGATTCAAAGAAAATTAGATAAAAAATTTTATTGCTATTAATTTCATTTCTAACAAGATTTATTTTTGGAATTTTCCCTTTTTAACCATAATAACTTAGTAAATTTTCCTTTTCAAAACAGACAAATTGAAATTATGTAATATATTTTAGTTAATTGATTTGATTTTTGAATACATTATAATTGCAATTTTGTTTATATATAAAGTATAGTTTGAAATCAAATTTGAAAAAAACTAGTATTATATATTTTACATAAATTTGTGATAATATACTTTATAAAATTATGAGTCATATTTATAGCAATATAATTTATAACTATATAAAGGTTTTAATTATGAATTACATTGCTATAAATATTCATTTCATTCACACTCATTAAAATGTGACAAAGAGAGTAATACCTTTGGGAAGACTTTCAACAGCTTCGCAGTGTGCCCAAACATCTCCCACCTTATGAAGTCCGCTTCTGTACAAATAATTATTGGAAACATTTATTTCAAATTAATTTGTGACTTAAAAATAGGAAAAAATAGACTCAATGTCTGTCAAACTACTTAATGCTTTAAAGTATTTTGTGCCACTGCACGCTTATAATTTGAATTTAAAAAAAAAAAAAAAAAAAAAAAAAAAAAAAAAAAAAAAAAAAAAAAACAAAAAAAAAAAAAAAAAAAAAAAAAAAAAAAAAAAAAAAAAAAAAAAAGAAAAGAAAAGAAAGAAAGAAAAAAAGAGAAGAAAATTAATTTTGATTTCCAAGGTGACCTGCATGAAAACTATTATTTTTTTACAAGGTTTAAATTAAAAAATAAATAATACTATTTCATGCAGTTAGAATGCAAAGTGAAAGTGAAGGCTGCTCCTCAGTTTTGATTGTTTTTTATACATAATTAGGTCCTGGTCATCATGGAAATCAACATTTACCAAAAATTCATTAACATTTTTGAACTTGATAAACATTTTGAGGAATTGTTATAACAGTATTTTAAACAGCTAATCTGAAAAATTTATTAGATTTCTTAATAGCTTTTACATCATATTTAAAAATTATGAATTAATATTATAAAAGGACTAAAACATGCCATTGTATAACAAAATTTTTGTTTTCCAATATCCTTTGAAAAATAAAATATATTTATTTATCTTCAAACAAATTTAGGTAAAAATTGAGTTCCACCTTTAAAAAAAAAAAAAAAAAAAAAAAAAAAAAAAAAAAAAAAAAAAAAATACAAGGTTGATTTAAAACATTTATAGGTCACTAAAATCAGCACTATAAATTAATTAGGAAATTTTTTATTTTTAAAACATTCTTTTACTGAAAAATGTTTTCCCGTGATTATATTTTCATCCATAGGCGATTCTCAAATTAAATACCTGAGAAGCAAGCATAGAAAGATAAAGAATAATAAAGAATATAAAGAATAAAGACATGATAAAGAAATTTTAAATTGTAAAGCTTTCAAAATGAGAAACTAGTTCTTTTTGCACCGCATATACCTAATAAGTGCACTTTAGAAATGAATCAATTAATTTTTTTAATTCAAACATATGAATTGTGAAGATTTACAATTGAATTGAAATTGATTTACAATTTGAAATTAAGTGGTGTTAATTCATAAATAATGTTCATCTTTTTTTTCTTTCTTCCCCCCCCCCTTTAAAATGGAATAGTATCAGGAAAACAAATTTAACAGATTTGAAATATTAAATTTTTTTTCATAAACACAGGAATGTAATTTTACATTTCAGAAAATAATTCAAATTAAACATTGTATATTCTATGATAAAGGAACAAAAAATTACATTTTTAGCAAAATGTGGCTAAAAAAAAATCATCAAAATTAAAAAGAGAAGGCACATTTTAAAAAAGAGCTTGAACAGACTTGAGCATATACACATTTACAGATTTTATATTTATTTATTTACCTCTAATTACTGAAAAACAATTGATACACACAAAGTCATAACAATTTATCCTGATTCTTAGAAATTAAGGAATTGACAATTGAATGAAATATCAATAAATAAATACTTTCATCAAATATTTGAAATTAATCCAAAGAAAATTTCAGAATATTATTTAAAAATAATAAGTAAAAATTATACAATTTAGAAATATAATATAATTTTCTGAACTCTCAATCTATTAAATTTCAGGATTATGTAGAGGCCATTGATACAAACATGTATAACTTTCTCAAAATTACTACTTAGATAATTTTTTCATAGAATAAAAAAGAAATAAGAACCATCATACCTTTGACTTTTAATAGCATTACACAAGCATACCATTCCATTTAAAATATCTAATACATACAAGCGGATTTTACGATGGAGAGTCATACCTGGAACACAAGAAACAATTTATGTAACAAGCTCACAGAACAATCAGACTGAAGAGCAATCAAGAAATTGTCAATCAAAATGTTTATTAATTAAACATTAAGTATGCATTGTTTGAAGATTTTTTTTTTACTCGAGTATTGTTTTGGGCTCTATTCATTATGCCTGTATTTTCAAGTAGTGAAAATTATTTTTATATATTTATAATTTACATAAAACTAATTTTGATAACTTTATAATTTAATATAAATGAAATCCAAACCTTTTATGATTATTTTTTTCAGAATTTGGTCACTTCCCATTATGTATATAATAATCACTTAAAATTATTATAAAGATATGAAAATCTTGCTTAGTAATTACTATATATAGAAATTGATAAGATTTCTTGTTTGGAAAATCTGCAAACATGAATTGTATGTAATCATAAGAGCGTAAACTAATTTTTCAGGATGAGTGTTGGCTATTGGATAAAACATCACTTGAACGTAGAGTTACCTTAAATGTTATTAAATTTGTTACAAAAATAAATTAAGGTATATAAGTTGATTATAAGAAATTGCAGAAAGCCTCTTTAAAATTACCATATTTCTCTATATAATCCACAGTGGCACATTACAAGCCCTTTTTTGAATGGAAGACAGAATTGCAGAATTTACAGCATTTTTTTTTTGACAAAAATATATACCAGTATAATATAATGTCACATAAAATAAAAAATATACAATATTATTAAAAATATAATAAATAGTACAGATAAACATTTGTTTGGATCCATCTCATCACAAAGTGTGATAAAGTGAGATGAAAGCAGCAGATCCATCAAAAGCGATAGTTTTGAGAAGTTTTTTACTTTTATTAACTTTTAAAACAAGGTTAGATATATTTTAAAATTAAATATTTGTTTTCCTCACAATTAAATGAGAGAATGGGATTATTTTCAAACTGTGCATTAGATACAATTTTTCTTCTGTACTCCGCATGCTTTGTTTTACGCTAACATTTTTGTAGATATTTTTTTTTTTATTTACCTACTCTATAGCTTTTAGTTTAAAATCTGCTGCAAAACTTATACTATCTCGTAATGAACTCAAAAATTTTCAGAATGAAATATCTCAAGACAAGACAAAATGACGATAGCCAATATTAATTGCAATCTCTTTGAAAAATTTGAATTTGTTCTTGAATTCTTTAATGTAATAGGACAAATTTGATTATAGCTAAAATAAGTCAATGAAGTTGTGGCACTAACTGTTATTTATTTTAAAAACCTATAATTTTCTTGATATAGAGAATATTTTTTTTATTTGATTATTTGTGATGCTGCATAATACAGACAATGAAATTCAAAACTTTTTTAGCATATAATTGGTGGATTATTATACAGGAAAATACAAAATATTTCATTAATAATGTCATCTTTATAAAAATAATTGCAGATAATAAATAAAATATCAATTTTCCCACATATCCCATTAAAAATCATATTATCAAAATCAAATCAAGTAATAAACATATTAAATAATAAAATGTAATAAACTTAACAAAAAATATTATTTTAAAAATAATCTACTTCCAGTTGAGAATGAGACTGGATTTAAAAAATATACTGTCACACATTTAAATGTAATTAAAACTGCTAAAATGCATACATGCCTTGCAGTTTAGGAAGCTTGAGAAACACTGCTAAAAGAGTTAAACAAGACTTTTCTACTTTATCAATCAAACACTGACATTCTTCATTAGACATCCCACACTTGGAATCAAAAGCCATGCACAATTTTGTTGCTTCATGAGACAACAATTTTGTAGCTGACACTGCAAAGAAATTGAATTAAATGCTTATCAAGTTTGAAAAATATTTTTTTTTTTGCAATAGCTCTTTACATATTCACTTTGTAATTCTATACCCCAAATTTTTTTTTACATTTTAGTGAAGACAACACAATTAATTTTAATGTCAATCAAAATCAATTACTTTCAAGAACATTATTTTACAAATGAGTAATCATCATAAGAAAAGATTTGGCTAGTCCATTTAGAATTTTTTTTTAATGCATAAAATAACAAGTTTATTTTTTTACACAATATTTGACTACATTTTTAAAAATAGGTATGGTAACAGATCTTTTTAGAATGATCATACAACAATAATAATATAAGGATTCTTTTGGGATATTGAAGTATTACATTTAAAATTTATGATTTGCACATTTTTGGCTGATAAGGAAGAGTTCGACACATGTTTATATAAAATTCAAAAAGAACCCAACACATCTGAACTCCAAATGATATAAATATCCTAGTTAAATGTTCCTTGAAATCCCTACAATGGTTTACGTCAAGGAATAATTCTTAAATTCAATCTACAGCTAAGGGCCCACAAAAAGTTCATCATGGCATGTGCCTCTGCCATCTCAGGAAAATTCAAATTTACAGTATTCTTAGAAAAAAAATAAAATAAGTATATTCAACAGGTCCAAGAAACAATTTGTACAACTTGGTGATTTACATGTCTCTTACTTATATAAACAATTGTTAAATTCATTTTAACATTTGAATACAAAAAACTAATGTATATAAATACTACAAGAAATATAATTATTAGAGGATTTTTTCCTTTTATCTTTCATCAACTTACCAATCCTCCATTATAAAGTATTTGTTGAGTTTCAATCAAAATTACATTAGATTTTTGGAGAGTTAGCTGTAATTTCTCAAAATTGGGCATCCAATAGCATATTGTTTACTTTTATATTCTTTATGTCATATGATCATTAGCTATTGCCTTATCCTCTCGAATCTGATGAACTCAGACTAGAGAAAAATCTGTAAGATTATCAACCTTCAAAAAGTCTAGCACAAGAAGCTGGCTGGAGAAAGCATTCTTGCGAGAAACCTAAAAAATCTGAAATGTGTTCACTAGAACCCTATTTGATGTGGCACCTGGTGCAAGTTTTCTATTGCTGAAGAATTAAAAACATTTGAAAATCAATGCATGAGAATTAAAGTAATTCACAGTCCTTTACTTGAATACAGTGATGATAAGAGAGCACTAACCAATTCATCATAATTTCTGTTTTTAAGGAAAAAATTTCTGAGAGGAAGAAATAAGGGGTTTAATTGATTGCAACTCTTTTGCAAGTGAGTTTGCAATAAAGAGCTTGTATACGTATTTAGTGCAACTCATTGCAATAAATATGTATACAAGGTGAAATCCATATCACACAGACCTTCTCATGTAATGAACTGTTTCAATTTGGATAAAACAAAAAAATTAGCTTTTTCGCTTATGAGAATTTTTATTATACTGAAGTGAACTTCAGTTATTAAACAGGATGCACAGGTCTCCAACAGACATGTTTACATTATTAGAATCAACCATATAATTTTTTAAAAATTTCTCATGATCTATTTAATAAAATATTTTTCAATATAATCACAACAAAAAAATTTGTATTTTTTATTAGGCTAGTAAAATTTACCTAATGACACATTCATTATTTATTATATTTTATTTTAAAAGTTGGGAGCACAATATCTCTTAGCAACCAGTATAAGCAATTTTTGCAAATATTTTGTTTATGCAATCACTGTAAATTATTGTACTTCATATTAATTTGCTTTTGGATTCAATGCTAAATTACCAATTGATTTTTTATTAATTTTGTATTAACTGATAAAAATGCAGTTGTATTGTGCTGAATACATATTAATTTAAGAATTTATCTATGACATTTAAAAACAAAAAAATTGTTATTTTTTTAATATCATAGATTTTTTTTATATTGAAAAGCAATTTCACAATTATTTAATAATTTTAATTAGGAATGAAGAATGACAAATCCTCCAAATATTTGAAATTAACAATGACAAATGACATTTTAAAATGGAAGTGAATACTTCATAAAAATAAAATAGTGTTCGGAATTTTTTTTATTTAGTTATTAAATACACAAATTTAAAGATAAAAATTTTAATGTTATGATATAAATAATTGCACTTTTAATTTAAAATGTAAAGTGTCTTAAGATCCACAATAAAGAATAGAAAATTTAGTGAAAACTAAATTATAATGTATCAATACATAATTTCACTTTGAACAATGGGATTTGTTGTTTCTTCATTCAACATTATTTATCCAATTTTAACAATTTAAAACTATTTGATGCATCAACTTACCAAAATTTTGCCAAAATTCATCTCTATTAAATTCAGTGCTTTCATTTATAGGAAGATGGTCTCCTATTGAAGAGTAAAAGAGAAATTAATTATAAAAATATTTTAGTAAAAAACAAAATTGCATATGTAAATAAGGTCTAAAAATAACAATAGAGCATCAGACAAGAAAATCACACTTTCAAGATTCTGGAGTTAGGAATTTTCTTGAAATTATTGAAGTTTTCTAAAATTTTCCTTCAGGTTTAGATTTTCTACAAGTACCAAAAATAAACTTCACATTCTATTAAAAAAAATTAAATGATTTTTTTTATAATAAATACAAATATTATTTACTAGAATAATGCCTGACAGGAAAACTGAAATTTGCTTTTTATTCTAATCCTGATATGTATTACAAAAATATATACATTTACACACAATAACATACATTTACACACAATTTTTTTATTTATTCAAGATTATGAAAAACGTGAATAATTTAAAAAAGAAATCTCACGCAAGAGTTCCACTATAAAATACTACCAAGATATAAAATTTTAAGTTAAAAAATTATTTATAGATCATCTTATGTAGGTTTATAATATAATTAATTTACATTATAAAGTAGTGTTTTCTGAAAGAATATTGTAATTTCAATCGAGAAAAATTAATTTCCTTTGCATAACTATATTTTTTCATATTAGATTAAAATTCTGGTTTTTTTTTTTTTTTTTTTTTTTTTTTTTCCCTTATGCTTTAATATCTACAGGTAATTTATATTAATGTTGGATATTTGTGATTGAAATGTTAAAGAACTGCGTGACTAAACAACAATTTAAATATTTTTTTATGAAACAGAAAAAATCCGATAACTTTTCACTTCTAGAACAGATTAGTAATTTTTTGCCTATGATGCTTAAGTTTTTTCAAACTATAACTTTGGAAATAATGCCAGATTAACACTCTTTCATAATTTTACACATTTAAGTATTCTGTCATTGGTAATAACATGCATGCAAAGAGATCTTTAACCTGGGGTCTTGAAAATGCAGCTTTCACAATGAATTAAAAATTTATATTTTGGAATGTTATCTTGGATTATTATAAGAATAAAAGATAAAAATTTAAATTAATTCTGGCTGATTTATTTCCATTGTTAAATTTAATACTATCAATTTCAATTATCATTTCATACATTGTTTAGCTACCAATTTCTTTTCAAATAGTTTGATCCTTTTTCAGTGATCACAGAAGGTAAAATTTGAGCTAAATTCATAAAAACTGATAAGCTTGTATATTTGCTACTGCATTTTGAATCTAATGTAAAAAATGACTCAAGTAACCTAAAATAAAATTTAAAAAAATCAAATTTGCAATTGTTTCCTGATAAATTGTTTGAAAGGTTTTATACAGTAATTTTATTTTCAAATGTAGTTCTTTTTCCTAAGAATCTTACAACATTTAAAACAATGTACCAACTTCTTAAAGACTCCTTTTTACAATATAAATAGATATTTTCTTTTATATATAATTTAAATCAATCTCATTTTTAATTTCTTTTTCATGTATTAAAAAACTCATATAGTAAAACTATCAGTACATCAAATCTATAGCATATAGAAGTATAGGTACTTATGTACTATGACGACTTCCTTGGCGATATTTGAGGATAAAAACTTTCCTTGGTGAGAATAGCCCAATTCAAATAAGATTTACATAATACTTATATTTTAACATCCTTTAGCCTATGTTAGTGTCTAGATTTTATTTTTAGGTAGTTGTCATCGTATATTTTCCAGTAACTAGTTTCGGCAATATATCTAATTTAATAAATCCAATAAATTAAATCTGTTTAAAAGATGAAAAATTACTTGAATGAAATGAAATTTTTACTTGCAGTTCAGCAAATAAATGGTATACCCATTATTTCATTAAAATACCAAAACCAAAGTTTTGAAGAACTTTTCAATTTATAAACTTTTTTCCCTACTATTAAAAGATATTTTCTGGGTAAATCTTAAATAAACAGCTTATTATTTTACAAACATTCAGTTCATTTTTTATTTCTTTTATATATATATAATTTTGCAGTGGGATAAATTTTCTCTTTTAGAATCTGTAGTAATCAATTTATTCTTCTTATAAAAATTTTAATTACACAATTTATTATTTTATGTTTTATCAGTACTTAAATGAATAAAAATGATTAACCTTCAATAATCAGAGTGATTTGGATCCAAATTGTTTATGTATGTTACATAACATGAACATTTACTTTGAAAAATGAAAATGACTTAAATTTATACAAAGTAAAATAGACATGAAAGAAGAAAAATAATTCATACCAATGATTACAATAACATGCACCACAAAATGTTAATACAATTACAGTTCCTGATGCAAATTTTGAAAAATCTTTTAATAATTTAAATTGAAAATCATTTAAAATTAGGAATTTTACATTTTGATCTCAAAATTTAACATGTTGAAACATTAAAAATGATATCAATTTTAAGAATATCAAAAGATTAGTTAAATGTTAATATTTTAAATTTAATCATAATATTTTTTATAAAAGATGTTTAAAATTGGCTCAAGCTAGACATAGGAAATGTTACATAAATGGGATGTTTTTCATAATTTTACCTAGTATTTACGTTTTTTTAATCTGAATTATCACTTTAATAAATAAATTTCAATAAATAACAAAATCCTATGTACGAACAAAATTGCAATAACAATCACAATGCTTGCCTTAAAAAATACTCACTTGGAAACTATAAAAAAAAAAAAAAAAAATCCTGCCAATCAAAAAATTTACCGAATTTGGCAATTACCCCAATTATGTAAAATTAACAGAAAAGCTAATATTTAATTTGTTTTCTCTATTTAAACTCTATGCTTTCTTTATTTAAACTATTTTTCTTTTAAACACTTTCAATCTTTTAGCTATACTACAAAATATTATAAGTATTGTACAAGTTGCCTCCCTCTTTAATCTAGAAAAGTTAATTTATAGTTAACTA